>JAVJIF010010131.1:0-127165 GCA_038442645.1 Agave tequilana | reverse complement strand
GTACAACTTCCTGTTGGATTCGACCTGGATGGCCACCAGGCGCTTCCGAGGGGTGTACTGGCACCCCTACCCCCTGCCTGCCTGTCGGGTGTGCTATAATCCCCTAGGTATATCCTGTGGGGAACGGTGACACTCCATTCCTGTTCGGGTGTATTGTGAGACCTTCGGGCATATAGTAAATCCCGGTGCCCTAGCGGTACGTTCCGGCTCAGTACCGGATAATCCTGGACCGTTGTCCCGGGCATGCACGGGACCCATTATAAACATGGTTCGTCGCTCCCCATCAATTTCCAATAACCAACCTCGCTAGATTTGTATGCGGAAGTATATGGCACCGGTTATATACCAAACATACAAATGAACGAGTTAATAATAATACTTAATAAATTGACTTCGTGCATATTTGTGTCATTCCATACTTGTCATTTATTGTAGTTACTCTATGATTCCTAACTTGATTACATGACATTTGGCCCGATATACATGCTTTTATTTCATGCCTTATAAATGTTAGTGTTATTTCCATATTCAACTATTCATTGTGATTAATTCATGCTTATTGATTTGGGTCCATTATACTTGTCATGATGCACTTCTATTATTTGTACTTACCGTTGGGTTTCTTGTACTCGCTGGGTTTCCTAACAACACTTGGACTTGCATGTCCAGATCTAGCAGCTTGGACCGAGGTGGACCCATCGGCTGAGGATCAGGCCTACCTCGAGGAGCAGGCGGACCAGCAGTAGCTCCGTCCGTCTTTTCTCCCCGCTCGCGATATATCCCATTTCTACCTCGTGAGTTATTATCTGTTGTATCATGTGCAGTCTACTTTTGTATATCTAGTGATGTAATATTGATGTAATATTATATCATGTTTGTGATGACTCAAGTACTTGTATAAATTATGTTGGAATGTATAAGACCACGTATTTTCGCACTCTGATATATGTGTTGTGTTGTATTGATGCTTAGCGTACATACGTGATGGTACCATCGCCCTGCGTATGTACGTGCGCAGAGAGTGGCGTCTCCGTACCCGCCGGGATCGGGGCGCCACAGGTTGGTATCAGAGCCTAGGCTCTCACACCTCCAATACAACCAGTCTGCAAATTAATGTTGAATTAATTTGCGGCTGAGTCACACAGTCTTTGTTATACATTCCAATCACAAGTACGAAGTTATCTATTCCTTTCTTGAAATCCATCTCTTGATTCCTGAAATCTCATATTCTATCATCTTTTCAGCTCCTCTCGGCTCGAATATGGAGAGACGGGGGACACGTAACGGTCCCAGCACTTCCCGCGAAGGTCCGAAGGGCGGAGAACGACATGATCAGGATACTCCAGGGGATGATCAATAGTCAGCAGCAGTAGACGGAGCTCTTGCGACAAGGATTGCTGACTGCACCGGGAGCAGAGGTCGGGTACTATACAGATTTCAGGAGGTTGCAGCGGCAGAATTCTCGGGCACGGAGAAGCCCTTGGATGCAGAGCATGGTTGATCGATATGACCGATCTCCTGAAGGCGGCCAGAATTCCTGCTGAGAACCAGTAGTAGAAGTGGCCAAGATCCAGCTGAAGGATGTAGCGAGGACTTGGTGGCTTGCTGAAGAGGCGAGGGTGGAGAAGCCCATCTCTTGGGACCAGTTCTCGAAGGGCTTCTATGAGAGGTTTTTCCCTGCGACAGCTCAGAAGGAGATGGAGGAGCAGTTCATTAGACTACAGCAGTGGAATCGGTCAGTGGATGAATATGCCGCTGAATTCTGAGGCTTAGTCGGTTTGCACCGTATATGGTGGCCGACGAGGAGAAGAGAGCTAGCAGATTTCAGCAAGGCCTGAGGGTGGACATCCAGATGTTGCTTATACCTCAAGCTGAAGACATACTCCCAAGTTCTATCTATTGCTCGTGATGTGGAGCAGGGATTGGAGAAGAAGAGGTGGGTTGAGCTGCAGCACAAGCCGATGAAGCGCCAGTTCCAGCAGGTGCACAGGGGGAATCAAGTCAGAGTTTTTGGTGCCCCAGTAGCCAAGCGACCTTTTCGGCCTCCTCCTCAGCAGCTTGTGTGTGGTTACTGCCAGAAACCCCGGACACAACCAGCAGAACTGCCGTATGGCCAAGGACTGTGCTTGGCATGTGGATCCGGCAACCACTCGGTGGAAGAGTGTCCATTCAAGAGGAACTGGAATGCACCTCCAGCACCACCAGCACTTCCAGCACGAGTGACACCACCAGTACCTCCAGCTCGAGCAGCTCCCCCAGCACTTTCAGCACCACGAGAGGAGAGGAATCCAGGACCTGCAGGCAGAGGAGCTCCACTACCTTCCAGCGTCGATTTTTGGGTCAGGCTCAGAGGGGACCCAGGACTGGAGTAGGCCGCGGGAGAGGCCAGGCCTACAATCTGACAGCAGAGGAAGCCGAGGCATCTGGAGAAAGTGGTGGCAGGTACAATTTTGGTCCACTCAGTTCCAGTCTTATCACTTTTGACTCCGGTGCATCACACTGCTTCATATCCAGTAGATTTACTGTCTTGCATTCTATACCCCTAGTCTGTATGAGTGACCAATGGGAAATTAGTACGGGAATGGGGTAGTTATAACTAATAAGATCTGCAAGGCGTGCAAGGTGGAGCTATGTGGTAGGAAGTTAGAAGCCGACATGTTCGTACTGGACACTGGAGGGTACGATGTGATCCTAGGCATGACTTGGCTCAGCAAGTATCATGCGGTGATCGACTGTCGGGGAAGAAGGTGATCTTCAGGATTCCACACCAACCGGAGTTTCAGTTCTTTGGAGAACGCAAGTCCCTCCGGAAGGAAGATCAACTGGAGTGTGCCACTGCTGAAGAGAAGAAGACGGTGTCAGTGTGAATGAATTCCCAGATGTTTTTGAGGAGATATCAGGACTTCCACCTGAGAGAGTTGTGGAGTTCTCTATTGACCTTATTCCAGGAGCGACTCCTATCTCTAAAGCACCGTACCGGATGGCGCCAACAGAATTAGCCATATTGAAGGAGCAGCTGCTGGAGTATTCGAGCAAGGGTCTGATTAGACCAAGTACTTCACCTTGGGGAGCACCAGTGCTGTTGGCAAATAAGAAGGATGGTGGCAAGAGGTTGTGCATTGATTACAGAGAGTTGAACAAAGTCACCATCAAGAACAAGTACCCTTTGCCGAGGATTGATGATCTCTTTGATCAACTTCATGGGGCCCAAGTGTTCTCGAAGTTAGATCTGCAGTCAGGGTACCATCAGTTGAAGGTGAGAAGGAAGATATCCAGAAGACGGCGTTCAGGACTCGGTATGGTCATTACGAGTTCTTGGTTATGCCTTTTGGAGTTACAAATGCCCAGCAGTCTTCATGGACTTGATGAATAGGATCTTCTCACCCTATCTGGACAAGTTTTGTTTGGTGATCATTGATGATATCCTGGTCTACTCCAAGAATGAAGAGGAGCATGCGGAGCATCTGAGGATTGTGCTACAGACTTGATTAAACGAAGAAGGTGTACTTATTATGTAGTAAATGAATGTATTTGATGTACCCTTTCTTGTCTCCGCTATAGCATAGGGCTATACCGAGTCGATTCTCAGGGAGAGCTCGCGATGGAAGCTTTAAACGTGGTAGTGAAGTGAACAAACGAGTATTCTTCCTTGCTTATAAACTTAGTGAATCAAATGAAAAAAGAAACTAAAAGAAAGGATGGCTATGTTCATGGTGAAAAAGTCGGGAAAAGAAATCAAGAAGTGGATGTGGTATTCAGACAAGAAAGAAAGAAAACTTAAAGAAAGCAATCCATGACTAGCTCACCTTGCTAGCTTGCCAAGACTACTGACTCCTTGATAGCGAATGCTTGCCTAATGTTGTCACTCCATTATCGTAGGATTCGTCTCGCGTGTTGACCTAATTACTTTCTCACTTGCAAGATGGTGGTTTAACCATCGGAGAAGAGAAGATCATACAACTTGCAAGATGAACAAAAGCAATCACCCATGAGTTAGTGAAGAAAGCTAAGCTAGTGGTAAAATAGTACATGGAAGGAAAATTAGCTACAAGCCATTAAAGAACTAAAACAAAGCTTGAAGTAAATTGCAAGAAAGTAAACAAAGCAATAAAGAAAGCATGTAAAGAAAGCACATAAACTAGAACCAAGCTTCAAGTAGAGGAAAGAGGATGGATCAATCCTTGTTGCTTCAAGTGTCACTCTTGATTACACAAGCTCTCTCCCTCACAATCACTCTCTTTATATTGAATTCTAGGGAAGAAGAAGAGGGATCTAAAGAACAAAACCTAAGAGAAAAATACATGAAAATTACAATACTAAACTAATCTCCTCTCTTCTCCATTCAGTCTTTGTACGCAGGTCAAGTGCAGATATTTATAGCATTCAGAGGAAGGCTCCAGAAGACGAGACAGCTGGCAAAATCTGGCGCCCAACGGCCCAGATTTGCGGCGGAAGCGCGGCAAATCTCGGCAGTTCTGTGGCCGTTGGCCAACAACTTTCTGTTGTGAGTTTGTTACGAAGTTGTTAGCCACGTGGTATATCTGGAATCTTCGTTTGTTGCGCGGATTTCTCTAGATCTGGGATTTGAATTTGGCTTTATCTTTAATCTTGATTAATCACTTAATTATGGTTAATTAAGTGATTATTTGGATATCTCTCCTTTAGTGTGTACCTACAAAATGTAGAGAAGAGGATTAAAAATCATATATTTATTTGTAATATGCATGGGAATTATGATGTAAAATATGCAATATTGGATACCAATCACACCCCCACACTTATTCTTTTGCTCGTCCCGAGCAAAAACAAAGAAAAGAAAATCTATACTACCAGTTTTATTACACCACTTTCGCAGGTGACGCGATTGCACTGAGCATGTGCAACAAGCCGTTAAACTCTAGGTACCTAGAGGAGGAGTGTTGTATCCTGAGGATTTCAGCGGATTACACCCACCAAATCCATAAAGAAAGAAGACAAATGTTAGTATTTTGGAAAACGCATTTTTGAATAAAAGACATGTTTACGAACTATTTTTTGCAAAAATATAAGTGATCCTAGGTCATAAGTCCACCTATAATTATTCTTCCTTAAACTTAGTATCCATGCAAGATCTTGTTTTCAATTAAAGTAAGAATTCAAAATTGGATTGAATATTTTATCTTTCATAAAACCTAGATAATATGCACACCGTGTTCGTGAAAATTTCTGGGATTTCAACTCCAACCATCAAGCCATTTATTTATCTATATATATATATTTTTTTTTTCTCTCTTTTTTTTATTTAATCTTCCCTTAGTCTAGGCTTTCTAGTACCCTTGTAGCGAGCTTTAACCGATGACTCCAAACCAGATGGTCTTAGGGCACCAGATGAGAAAACATCCCCGGGTTTAAGGTCTCGAGTAGAAAAGGCCACATAACTAAGAGGGATTATTTATTATGATCACCGTTAGGCGTGAGTAATTATGCTTCTTGAGGCACAATTTCCCAGCTTAATAGGTGATGTTTTATTATATATATTTTTCTTTTTTGTTTTTTTTTTTTATTTTCATGGCATTTTGGTCTTTGTTTCCATCCCAAGAAATGTGTAAGTGTGAAGTGCATATTATCTAAGGCAAAAAATCAGATAAGAATATCTCACCAATTTTACTTACTTAGCCTATAATTTCCAACAAGATCTATTACTTCAAACTATGTTTAAGATGTCATAATTAAGGCTTTCTTAATTTCTAAGATACATCTTACTTTTCTTAAAAAATAGATCAAAACTTTGTCTCTTATTTCAAAAAGTTTTTTTTATTTTATTTTTTATTTATTAAAAGAAGTATAAAAATAAAGAAAATCTAAAAACTCTAAAAGAAGTGTAAAAGAAAGAAATTCTAAAAACTCTAAGTTAGTAAAACCCTCCCCCACACTTATTTCATGCATTGTCCTCAATGCATCATGATATATGTATGCATGAAACAAAATAGAGAGGGAAGGAAAAAATTACCTCAAGGTGGTGGTTCCGGTGGTGGTCGGATTGGTCCACGAAACATGGCCCAATCAACGTTTCTTTGGGTTTTGAGGAACCCACCAGAAATCTCAGAAATATGACCCACTAAAATGATGTATGCATGTGTTATTTTAATTATGTACATGACCCCATCTAATTTTAAGATTTTCCTAATAATTTCAGAGTAATTTATCAACTACCTTGTCCCAGAATGGTGCATGAAATGATTAGAACAGTTGACTTGGACTCTGAATGAACAGGAACTAACACCGACTCAGGGAAGTGAATAAGTCAAGTGATGGTGCAGGAGTCGAAGTGAATTCACAAATTGGGTCCAAGTCAAGAAATGAAAACTCAAGTCCACAATCATTGTCCAACAATGGGATGTGACCTAATATGGGTGATATCTCTTACTTTCAATATTAAGAAATTCAAGCTCATCACCGTACAATTCTTCAAAACTTAAGTCAACATCTTCCTTAATAATTGTACAATCAGTTTCAGAAGTAAAGAGATCGAGAAAATCAAGGTCACATTTCTCATTGAGTTCAATTCCACAAGATGGAGAACTTGCCAAAATGTCAATAGAATCTTCAAAAGTGTAGAATTGGGCAAGTTCAATATGATCCTCAAAATGGATGATTCAACTTCATTGTGAATTGTGAAAGGATCCAAGATTGACTCCGGAAAAAGATTGATGTGAGGTAGAGATACCGGAGTCATTATGGAATAAGGAAAAAGAATTGAATCACTGAGTTTGGGTTCAAGATCACATTCCTCATGTAGTTCAATAAAATGTGGAGAACTTGTCAATTTATCAATGGAATTTTCAGAAGTGTAGAATTGGTCAAATTCAATGTGATCATCAAAAAAGATTGGGATTCAATTTCACAATGGATAGAAAATGGATCCAATACTGACTCGGGAAATGGATTGAAATCAGGTAAGGATATGGAAGTCATGATTGAATCAGGAAGTAATATGGAATCATCAAGTGGAAGTTCAGGATCAAAATCAGTTCCAGTCAATTTCGAAAAAGGAAAACTTGCCAAATTGTCAATGGATCAGAAGTGTGGACAAGTTCATTTTTAGGAAATGAGAAACTTGCCAAAATGTCAACGGGATTGAATTTTGGACAAGTTCAAGTTTAGGAAATGAAAAACTTGCCAATGTATCAATGGATCTGAAGTTTGGACAAGTTCAGGTAATTGTGCTGAAATGAATCTGGATTTCCAAGATGACAAAGAGTCTTGAGTCATATCAATAGAGTGTGGTATAACTGGATTAGTCAAATGTTGATAGGATAGAGTTTTCCTCTTTCCTAAGAAGGTTATCCAATTGTTCTTTCACACTATTGATAGACTTGGCATGTGATTTTTGATATTGTAACATAGACTCTTGCAAGATGTCTATACTCTTTTCTAGAATTGATGTATCTTCAAATGATTGTTCTAGAATGGGGAGTATAGGAATCTTGACTTTGGAAAGTTGTGAATAGTGTGAGTCAAAAATGTGTGGTGATGGAAGAGTGGACTCACACAAGAAATTTACTCGTTTCCATGACAAATGGTTGTTCATTAGGAAATGTGGAACTGAGTAAGACTCTTGAAAATACTGTGGAACTGGAGAGGGAAATGGTTCTGGAAGTGTTTGCTCAGCTCTCTGTAAATTAGCTTCTAAACTCCTTAATAAGTCAGATTTGTCTTCAAATGGAGGCTCAGAAAAAGGAGTGTATGACGTGGACTCGGGAAATGAATATTGTGGACAAGGTGAATATGATGGACAAGGATTTTGAAAATTTGACTCGGGGTAAGTGAATCCCCAATGACTCGATGAAGAGTTAAAAATTATTTTGGACATTATAATTATTAGATGGGGGGTATGGGTCATCTTGATTCGGATAAGGCCAACCGTGTGTATGTGGTTGGTGCATATTATAAAACACCGGGTGGAATTATCCGAATATGGAGTGTGTGTGACATATGGATGGAAAGAATTGTAATTGTAAGCCATATCACACAATCACAAACAAAAATCAAACAAACAAACAAACAAAAGAAGAAAGAAATTCTAACCTAAGTTAGGGTAGACTTAGACCTAGACGACTCCTAACAAATAGACCGTCCACGGGAGGTTTAGTGCAGACTCTAACCACAAGCTAATCAGCCAGGAAGGGTAAGGTTGGTGGGAGGTTTTCCGTCAGGAGACGTTCCTTAATTAAGTAACCAGCAACCTTCGGGCTTTCGGCCCTCAACCCCTTTCCTAGACACGATTTTGCAAGAGTTAAATTCCAACACCTTTTCCCCCTTAGGAAAATCTCCTAATTGAGTCCGAGATGTCCCTAGGGCCAACGTCTACTTTTTTTATTAATTGGCTTGGGTTAGTGAGTGCTTGGGTAAATGGTTTTCGGGCTAAGGAAAGGGTAATGACCTCCCCCACCTTATCTTATTTACGGGTATGCCCTTAGATTTGAATTGTGCAAGTGTATAAGAAATATAGCTAGGATACACTCAAAGCATGAAATTCAAGCAAAGAGTTTGTCCTAGTCTAAATGCAATGCAAACACGTACCTTGCCTCTAGCACTCTTCAACAGTAAAAGTAAAGAATTGAAGAGACACGTTGCTAAAATGCAAATGTCTAAACATTTTTAGCAATTTCAATCAACTTTTACTGTTTTTTAATTAAACAGGAATACAGTGAAGTATACAGGAAATCAAGTATAACAGCAGATGTAATTTGCAGATCTGAAGCCCCTGCAGAAAATTTGTCAGAAGTGAACTCCTCTGGCCGCGGCCGCGCGGTTTTTTGCCGTGGGAACGCGGCACTTTGGAGGGATCCTGGTCTCTGCTTTCAAGAGCAGAGGCCCAGGTCCACTTATATGTGACTGCAATGAATATTTTCCTGTTTCTTTACCTGTAACCTGCAAAACAGAGAAGAAGAATCGTTTAGTACTTCACTTTAAACCAAAAAATAACGTCGCTCTCCCCGGCAACGGCGCCATTTTGATTAAACGAAGAAGGTGTACTTATTATGTAGTAAATGAATGTATTTGATGTACCCTTTCTTGTCTCCGCTATAGCATAGGGCTATACCGAGTCGATCTCAGGGAGAGCTCGCGATGGAAGCTTTAACGTGTGGTAGTGAAGTGAACAAACGAGTATTCTTCTCTTGCTTATAAACTTAGTGAATCAAATGAAAAAGAAACTAAAAGAAAGGATGGCTATGTTCATGGTGAAAAAGTCGGGAAAAGAAATCAAGAAGTGGATGTGGTATTCACAAGAAAAGAAAGAAAACTTAAAGAAAGCAATCCATGACTAGCTCACCTTGCTAGCTTGCCAAGACTTACTAGACTCCTTGATAGCGAATGCTTGCCTAATGTTGTCACTCCATTAGCGTAGGATTCGTCTCGCGTGTTGACCTAATTACTTTCTCACTTGCAAGATGGTGGTTTAACCATCGGAGAAGAGAAGATCATACAACTTGCAAGATGAACAAAAGCAATCACCATGAGTTAGTGAAGAAAGCTAAGCTAGTGGTAAACTAGTACATGGAAGGAAAATTAGCTACAAGCCATTAAGAACTAAAAACAAAGCTTGAAGTAAATTGCAAGAAAGTAAACAAAGCAATAAAGAAAGCATGTAAAGAAAGCACATAAACTAGAACCAAGCTTCAAGTAGAGGAAAGAGGATGGATCAATCCTTGTTGCTTCAAGTGTCACTCTTGATTACACAAGCTCTCTCCCTCACAATCACTCTCTTTTATATTGAATTCTAGGGAGAAGAAGAGGGATCTAAAGAAAAAAACCTAAAGAGAAAAAATACATGAAAATTACAATACTAAACTAATCTCCTCTCTTCTCCATTCAGTCTTTGTACGCAGGTCAAGTGCAGATATTTATAGCATTCAGAGAGAAGGCTCCAGAAGACGAGACAGCTGGCAAAATCTGCGCGCCCAACGGCCCAGATTTTGCAGCGGAAGCGCGGCAAATCTCGGCAGTTCTGTGGCGTTGGCCAACAACTTTTGTTGTGAGTTTGTTACGAAGTTGTTAGCCACGTGGTATATCTGGAATCTTCGTTTGTTGCGCGGATTTCTCTAGATCTGGGATTTGAATTTGGCTTATCTTTAATCTTGATTAATCACTTAATTATGGTTAATTAAGTGATTATTTGGATATCTCTCCTTTAAGTGTGTACCTACAAATATGTAGAGAAGAGGATTAAAAATCATATATTTATTTGTAATATGCATGGGAATTATGATGTAAAATATGCAATATTGGATACCAATCAAGACTCTCCGACTGAGCAGCTTCATGCCAAACTTAGCAAGTGTGAGTTCTGGTTGGGGAGCATAGCATTCTTGGGCCATATTGTTTCTAAGGAAGGAATCTCGGTGGATCCCAGCAAGATTCAAGCGGTGAAGGATTGGCCGACTCCGAAGTCCGTGACAGAGATCAGGAGCTTCATCGGACTAGCAGGATATTATCGGAGGTTCGTGCAAGACTTCTCAAAGATTGCAGCTCCATTGACCAAGCTGACCAGGAAGGGAGAGAAGTACATTTGGACTGAGGAGTGTGCGTCTGCTTTTGAGGAGTTGAAGAACAAGTTGATTTCGGCTCCAATCTTGAAGACACCCTCAGGGACAGGAGGTATGGTTGTGTATTGTGATGCCTCAGGGAAGGGCCTTGGATGCGTATTGATGCAGCATGGACATGTGGTGGCTTATGCATCCAGGCAGTTAAAGCCTCATGAGAAGAATTACCCAACGCATGATCTAGAGCTGGCAGCTGTGATCTTTGCATTGAAGATTTGGAGGCATTACCTGCTAGGTGACCGAGTGTTGATATACACTGATCACAAGAGCCTGAAGTACATTTTCACTCAGAAGGAGTTGAACATGAGGCAGAGGCGATGGCTTGAGCTGATGGCAGATTATGACATAGATCTGCAGTACCATCCTGGCAAGGTTAATGTTGTGCCAGATGCCCTGAGTAGAAGACCTGAAGCCAACATGGTTATGATGCTCACTCAGCAGAAGGAGTTACTCAGGGAGATGGAGCGGCTAGATTTGATGGTGATCCGAAGGACAAGTGGACCTGTGCAGTTGATGGCATTCCAGATCCAGCCGACACTGATGGAAGAGATCAGAGAAGCTCAGAGAGAAGATCCTAGATTGCTGAAGTTCAGAGAGCAAGTGGAAGCAGGGCTGAGGTCAGATGTTTGCATTCATCCTGATGGTGCACTTTATTTCAGGGGTAGAATTTGTGTGCCTCAAGGGGAGATTAGACAGAAGATCTTAGCTGAGGCCCACAGCTCAACTTACTCTATACACCCCGGAGGAACTAAGATGTATCAGGATCTGAAGCAACATTTCTGGTGGAATGCGATGAAGAGGGAGATCGCACAATATGTGGCGAAGTGTCTAGTGTGTCAGCAAGTGAAGGCCGAACACCAGAGACCAGCTGGATTACTACAGCCCTTGCCAATACCAGAATGGAAGTGGGAGCATGTTACTATGGATTTTGTCACCGCTCTACCCGCAGTCCAAAGGGGAATAATGCAGTATGGGTAGTTGTTGACCGTCTCACTAAGTCAGCACATTTCATACCCTTTAGAGTGGGACAATCTACAGAGCTTCTGGCGGACAAGTACATGAAGGAGATTGTTCGATTGCATGGAGTTCCTGTCAGTATCGTGTCGGACAGAGACACGAGGTTCAGATCTCACTTCTGGGAGAGTCTTCAAGAGAGTCTGGGGACCCGTCTGAAGTTCAGCACATCTTATCATCCTGAGACAGATGGGCAGTCCGAGCGGACCATTCAGATCCTAGAAGACATGTTGAGGGCTTGTATGATAGACTTCAAGGGATCGTGGGAAGACTATCTACATTTGGCAGAGTTTTCCTACAATAACAGCTATCAGGCGAGCATCAAGATGGCTCCTTTCGAAGCCCTGTACGGCAGGAGATGCAGATCACCATTGTTGGGATGAAGTTGGTGAGAGAAGGCATTTGGGACCAGATGTGATAGTACAGGCAGTGGACAAGATCAGGACTATCCAAGAGCACCTTCGTGCAGCCCAGGACAGACAGAAGAGTTGGGCAGATTCCAATAGAAGACCGTTGGAGTTCCAGGTGGGAGAGCATGTGTTTCTGAAGATATCTCCGACCAAGGGAGTGATCAGGTTTGGTGCACGTGGGAAGCTGAGTCCGAGGTATATAGGCCCGTTTGAGATATTGGATCGAGTGGGAGAAGTGGCCTACAGATTGGCACTACCGCCATCACTGGAAGGAGTGCACAATGTTTTCCATGTGTCGCAGCTGAGGAGATACATCAGGGATGAGAGCCATGTGTTGGATTATTCAGAGTTGGAGTTGCAGCCGGATTTGTCATATATTGAGCAACCAATGGCTATTGTGGACAGAAGTGTTAAGACCCTGAAGAACCGGACCATCCCGTTGGTGCTTGTTTCATGGAACAGGCATAGTCCGGGAGAAGCAACTTGGGAGCGGGAGGACGTCATTCGTGACCGTTACCCGCATCTGTTCGAGCCTTGAGTGGTAATATTCTCTTGTACTCCATTCTTGTCTTATCAATTCATTATTTTCATGTTCATCTCCTTCCTTATAGAAATTTCGAGGACGAAATTTTGTTAGGTGGGTAGATTGTAGCACCCCGTACCCCGGGATACGTACCCAGATACGTGTCCCAAATTTTTTCGACCATATTGCTCAATTATCTTCCTGTATGTGTTCATGGGTTGTGATTTCTTAGTTTATTGAGTATCAGATCTGAATTCTTAGACCTAGAGTAAGCCCTGACCCGGACCGGGGAACCGATACCAGCCATAGCCCGATTTGACTTTCTGATAGTCCGATTGGACCATTTTCAGTTTCAGAGACTGTTTTCTAATATTTTAGATTTTTCATGATTTTCTGGAGTTTTCTGAAATTTTTCTACAAAATCTCCAAAACCGGTGTCGGCCGGTATCGCTGGAAGATTCTAAGATTTTATTTTGAAAACTACATTATATTTTTCGAATCCGATTTCACCAAATATCTTAGAATAATATTTGCTATTTTTGAGAATTTTTCGGAACGATTCTGAAACAGTCAAATTTTCGCCTTATTAAAATAATAATATAATTTGTCGTTCTTTCTTTTTCTTGCTTTTCCCTCTCAACTCCTCTACTTATTACTCCCAGAATATTTTATCAATTTTATTATTTAATAAAATATTTATTTATAAATTTTTAATTATTTCTTTTCATTTCTTTTTAATTTTTCCATTTTCTTTTCATTTTCTTTCTTTTTTCTTCCTTTCTTTCTTCTCCTCCACGCCACCTCCTCTACCACGCCACGCAAACGCAGCAGCGGCAGCAGCGCAGCAGGGCATGGGCTGAGTAATGAGCACCACCCTTTCACCATCCCATTTACTCACCTCCATTCCTATTTATCAATACCTCTTCATATCATTTTCAAACAAAATCCAAAACAACCAAAAACCACTTCGTCTTCTCCAAACTCCACAACTCACGCACCCACTCGGCCGCCGCCTCCACCATCACCACCGCCACTCCGGCGCCGCCCTAGCCGCCGCCACCGCGTCCCCCACCACCCACAACCCTCCTCCACTCCCATCAACCCCCAATTCAACCTCATCCTCCTCAATTTCTCCCAAAACCCATCACAACCCACCTTCATCTTCTCCAAAATTCTCCCTCACCACCACCAATTCCACCACTCTAACAACTCCATCACCACCTCCTCCACCTCCTCTAACATCCAACACCACCACCACAACCACCACCACCACCCATCACCTCCATCAAAAACAACAACAACAACAACAACAACAACAAAAACAACAACTATAAGCCCTCCTCCCTCCTCTCCACCGCGCGCGGCGCCACCCCCTCCCCGCCGGCGGCGCCGCCGCCGGCCTGCAGTCGCCGCCGCGGCCTACAGCCGGCCGCCACCCCCCACAACCCCCTCCTTCTTCATTTCTTCTCCTCTTTTCTTTCTTTCTTACTTCTTTTCTTTCCTTTTTCTTTCATTCTTCCCTAATAAAATAAACTTCCCCTCTTTCCAAAAATACCCCCACCTCCTTTTTAAAACTACAACACTCTATTTACAACTCCTACCCCTCTCCTTTAAATCCTAAATTATTTCAAAATACACCTCATTTTCCCTCCCTTTTTCCTACAAATTTCTCTCTCCTCTCTCTCTCTCCTCTCTCATTCCCTCTTTAATATTTATATAAATATTTATAATTATATATTTTAATATATAAATTGTGGGCTAAAGGTTTACTTGGACGGTTCGCTGGTTACCGGATTTAACCGGTATTTTACCCGGTTTCAGGCGAGTACAACTTTATTTTTGACATGCCTCTACTTTAATATTATGCGAGCATTTTAATATATTTAAAAATAAATACTCTTGTATTTTAAGCATGGAATGGGGATGTGGATATGTTAGCATGCTTAGTATTTAATACCGAAATTTGATACATGATATCATGCTATGTAAATGAATATATGATGTTGCACTCGGTATTTACCCGACCTTGGACATGTTATGCCTGATACGTGATTTGGGATACCGACACTTGGCATGTTACACTAGGGATATAATTTTTGTCACCGGCACTTGATATTTACACCGGCACACAATAGTTGACACCGATATTGCCATGCTGTATTTGACACCGACATCTTTCATGCTATATTTGGTACGGACGCTTGACATGACATATGTGATATGTGACCCTAATATTGATACTTGCTACCCTATGTTTGACATGTGATACCCGACCCCGATACTTGTCTTGCTACACTTATCACTTGACTTTGGACACTGATACTTGATACTTGACGCCTGTTATTGACATATGGTATATGCTATGTTTTCATGTGGTATAAATGCCTGGACCTGACATTATGACTCTTGATCGGACATTACCACCCCTGAGACCTGATTATATGACATATTCATGACTATACTGTTACGGGGACATGACATGATTATTATATTATTATTACCAGATATTTGGTACTCCTGAACTCCTGGACTCCTGTATACTTGAACCCCTGAAATAGGGAGGCTCCTGACATTACTCCTGTATTATACTCCTGTTGACCCCGTAATAGGATAATCATGGATATTGTACATTTGTGGACACCCCGTGAACATTATTATTTGAGACTCTGTCATATGTAAACAACTTACACCGGGATGGGGGAAATTGATGGGTAACGATATAGCTTCTGTGTTTATGATGGCCATACATATGTTGTACAACTTCCTGTTGGATTCGACCTGGATGGCCACCAGGCGCTTCCGAGGGGTGTACTGGCACCCCTACCCCCCTGCCTGCCTGTCCGGGTGTGCTATAATCCCCTAGGTATATCCTGTGGGGAACGGTGACACTCCATTCCTGTTCGGGTGTATTGTGAGACCTTCGGGCATATAGTAAATCCCGGTGCCTAGCGGTACGTTCCGGCTCAGTACCGGATAATCCTGGACCGTTGTCCCGGGCATGCACGGGACCCATTATAAACATGGTTCGTCGCTCCCTATCAATTTCCAATAACCAACCTCGCTAGATTTGTATGCGGAAGTATATGGCACCGGTTATATACCAAACATACAAATTGAACGAGTTAATAATAATAACTTAATAAATTGACTTCGTGCATATTTGTGTCATTTCCATACTTGTCATTTATTGTAGTTACTCTATGATTCCTAACTTGATTACATGACATTTGGCCCGATATACATGCTTTTATTTCATGCCTTATAAATGTTAGTGTTATTTCCATATTCACTATTCATTGTGATTAATTCATGCTTATTGATTTGGGTCCATTATACTTGTCATGATGCACTTGCTATTATTTGTACTTACCGTTGGGTTTTCTTGTACTCGCTGGGTTTTCCTAACAACCCTGGACTTGCATGTCCAGATCTAACAGCTTGGACCGAGGTGGACCCATCGGCTGAGGATCAGGCCTACCTCGAGGAGCAGGCGGACCAGCAGTAGCTCCGTCCGGTCTTTTCTCCCTGCTCGCGGGATCCCCTTTCTACCTCGTGAGTTATTATCTGTTGTATCATGTGCAGTCTACTTTTGTATTATCTAGTGATGTAATATTGATGTAATATTATATCACTGTTTGTGATGACTCAGTACTTGTATAAATTATGTTGGAATGTATAATACCACGTATTTCCGCACTCTGATATATGTGTTGTGTTGTATTGATGCTTAGCGTACATACGTGATGGTACCATCGCCCTGCGTATGTACGTCGCAGTGGCGTCTCCGTACCCGCCGGGATCGGGGCGCCACATAAATCCCTTGCAATTTATAATAATTGCACTTTATACCTTTTTTATTACCTAATTAACTTATTTTATATGATTTTAGTGCTCGGGCTATAACTGGAGCATTCAGAATCCGAATTGGACGATTCTGAAACCGTTGCGATCGTGGAAAAGAGAGCTACCTTCTCATGGACATTTTGTGAGTATTTTTAGCTTATAAATTATATATATTCATGGTTAATAAATTGAGTGATTGCTTTATTTAATAAATCGTGGATATGAGTAAATCACTATAAATGTTAATTAGAGAAGACATGTCCTATAATAAGAATATGCCTGATATTTTAGTAAACATAAACAATAAAATAATATTTCATTTGCTTCATGATTTAAGTGATAGATGATTAATTAAAGAAATTTCATTTATTTTAATAAATCCTGTAAGAATTATTATCTATTCCACATATTTTAGTTGCATCTATCACATCACTGGACATTGTCACTTTATGGATATCTATTATGATTATGCAATACTACTACATGTACACTGATAAACGCGTACACCATTATACTTATTACACTGTCACCATTACCCACTGGACACTGTATTACATGTAAATATATGTTACACTAGATATTATTGTTTCATGTACGTGTACCTCCATTACACAGATACTGATACTCATGACATTATTATTTCATGTTCATGACTACAGATACATGGATACTCGACATTGTCATTTCACGTGCCAGTATCATCGTCGCACGAATACTTTTGTACTCTAGACACTGTCAGTATTACATGTATTGTAACACTATTGCGCTATCACTGTTCTGACACGTTTTAGTACCAACATTACATGGATACTCCAAGATGCGAGACACAGTTATCGCACGTGGATACATGTTTTATTGAACATTGTTATTGCATGTACTTGCAGACATATGACACGGATCCTGTATTGCACATAGACTCACCGGTGTATATGTGTTGATTGTCTTTATATTCCCGTTACATTGAACATCGTTCATGTCATATGGATTATTGTTACATGAGTAGTCATGTATTCCCGTTACATGATTATTTTCTGTTACTGCTATTGATATTCCCGTTACTAGATACGTGAGCTGTTGATATGCGATGTGTGGAATCCCACATATATTGTTTCCCATTTCCCGTTATCTTATTTCATACTATCAACAGAGCCCATGTCCTGTTATCATGTTACATGTATCATGTACTGTTCTTGTTCCTGATACCCTGTGTACATTAAATGTATTAAATATAAGATGGGGTTGGGGGAGACTTGACGGTTGACTAGATCTTTTTTGGTGGATGCCTGAATCCATTGTTTGTCCCACTACGGGGGACGGGGTAGTGCTGACTATCGTCTGTTATAGCTCATGAGCTCATGTTTTCCATTATTGTATTTGCTCATTAAGCTCCCGTTTCCCGTTACTTATTACAGCCTTAGCGGGCTGGCCCTGGTCTCAGCAGCCAGAGGTCTGTTTAAGGCCATGATCCCCGGTATGCATGGGATACACCCACCCAATTAGAGCTCTTTGACCATTGGGTTTCCAATTAACATAATAAAATGGTAATAGTTGCCTTGATACATGTATGATACCGCTCTAATGTTCTTGTTATCATTTCTGATATTTATTTATTATATTTTGCTACACTTCTTGATACTTGTTACAATTGATGTAGTAACACATTATTCACGTACATGTATACTCTGTATTGCATATATTTGTTTTTATGTATACCTTGCAGACATCATTACTGTATATGTACAACACAGTAGTATGGTCATGTTGCATATGCACATCTGCATGTTCATTTCTATCACGTCACCACTATACAACAGTATTTATTATATAAAACTGGATACTACTATAGACATGACACCGATGATAACATGCTAGGTAGTGATGGTATTAAAATATGACATTTTTATATTTCTATTGATTATTAAATTCTATTATATAGTATCACGATAATAAACATGTAATATATATTCTTATTGTGCCTATATTACTATAGTACATATTACTGCCTCTTTCATTTTACCACTCACTAGGTCGCTTTTTGACGACCCTGGATTTGAGTGCCCAGGTTGGAGATCCGAGATTTCGTAGCACTTGGGATTTCCCGAGATATGATCTCGAGACTTTCACTCATTCCTATTCATCGGTATCTTTATTATTTGTTTTCATTTTCTTATATCTCCATGTTTTTCATATTTATCATGATCACTAACATCTTTCTGCAGGTATTCTTGTACTTATTTAATGCTGGAACTTTTGTGTATATAGACGGTATTTCTTATACTGAGACTTAGCGTACGTACGTGAGGGTATCTCTACTGTGCGTGTGTACGTCGCCGTAACATTCCCGTATTCGTGGGATTAGGGCATTACAAGTGGAGAATGAATAAACTGCGCATCGAGGAGAATGAGGCTAAAATCCTAACCATACGGAGTCAACTTGATGAAAACCCACTTAGTGACTGTAGATCCCACGGATTAAATTCAAGAGGAAAAAAACTAGTTATGACCGACTCTGCAAGTAAGCACTTGGAACTTAACTCCAACTCATTTATCTGATGCACCCAAATGCTTTCTACAAAAGAGCTTAAGATAAGCTTAACGCTTGTAATGATGTCTATATCTTGTTATGAAAACAAGTGGGGTAAAATAGACTACTCTTAATAGGGTGATCACCTATGTGAGTGTAGAGTTGGTTCAGCTCTTTGGGAGTCTCTGTGGAGGCTGTGATTTCCTAAATACACTCTCTGAAATCAAGAATGTCCGGGGCCGAATGGACACAATCGTTGATTTTGAAAAGTTACCATGTAAGGCCTGTTGACTTAGCTTACACAAAACAGACGATAGTTCCAGACCTAATTTACTGATTGGTTAGTAAGTCCTATAAAGTTTTTGCTACAGAAAGTTTAAGAGCTAATTCATTTATTCTAATACAGTTTCTTTCCTAAAGTGTATTTCACTATAGAGTCTGTCTCACAGTTTGTATATTTTCTTAAATTTATTTATTTGTGAAGGATTGTTGGAAATTTGAAATTAATCAAGTGAGTTTTTTGAGAAATATGAACAGAATTTCAGGCAAGACCTGTTGCTCGAAATGCGCGAGAGATTGTTGAAATATTTTCTCCTTTCACTAGTGATGAGTGCGGTATATTCACATATTCAATTCCACTTCTAAACGATTGAGATATTCAAGTTAGAAGTTGGACTAAAATAAGAGCTAAATGGGACCAAAAAGAGTAAAATCTATTTACTCCAATATTGGAAGTGATATGCGAATGTATGCGTCTGTTCGGCGAATGAATTTGTCTATTTGGAATGGTTGCGCCGTTCCGACATAATGGATGTGTATGTTTGGGGACAATTTATTTCGGCCGAATGGATGTGTCTGTTCTGGGACAACTATTTTGACCGAATGGATGTATCTGTTCGGTAAATGGATGTGTCTGTTCCGAACGGTTGCGCCCGTTCCAACCGAACATGTATGTTTGTTCGGAAGGGTTGCACCTTTTATAACCGAAGGTTTCCTCCAAATTTCTATATAAAGGGCAGAGTTCCACTCCAAAAAACTCAAACAAGTGGAATTCCAAAACTCATTCAGCCACAATGAATAAATTAAGTTCTTTAAAGAGGATTTTTTAAAGTCATATTCAGATTTCCAAATTGTGTCTGAAATCTGATTTTTGGTCTGTGTCATTTTTCCTACTTTCGAGAAAGTGAAAGGTACGGTCAACTTTGATTTGACTGTACGTCATTTTGCAAAGTGTTGCGCAGAACACATGAAGGAGTGTTGTAGCTTGGGAGACCAACGTCCATTATCCCGTATGCACCGTAGCTGGAGAGGTAATTGCCTTAAGGAGATCCGCTTTACGCGTACCTCACTCCAAAAATCTGGTTCCTGTTACTCTTTTTGTTAATACTAATATTCAGTTATGCACGAATCATTGTTAATAAACATTTATCTTGTGTAAATATTGATTGTGAAATTATTGAATTTTAATATATTCTCTGTCTTTTTGAACTTTCTTTCTTAATATAGGGATTATGATGAATATGGTATCCATGCTGGAATATTTATTTTAATAAATATTATAGATAAATAAATTATTGTTTAATTATTTATCTTGATGATTTATTACTAATACCAGACTGACTAAATATTAGTCTGATTGGTGTCTAAGGAAAGGATTTGAAAGGTAGTTCTGTAATTAAGGAATACTCAATTGAATGGAAAACTTCCGACCTGATATTCATCGACTAGCCAATTGGACTGGTTGATCTTGATCTCTTGATTGGTTGTCAGGACTAAATAGTTTATATAAAATAATTATAAATATTTGATAATATTAACTAATTAGAAAATATAATTATATTTCATTATTTTCTAATGTGCATTGAACGTGCTCAATATACTAGCTCTTGTTAAGAATATCATGCTACTATAAAAAAAAAACACCAATTAAAATGTTACAAAAAGATTTTGTCTTATCGTTTTAGCCCGTTTTGCAATTTTTTTCATTGTCACAATAAAAATTTAAAAATATAATCTTAAATCAAGACTATTTAAGTTGTTTAAAAAATATATACTAAAACTAATTCTCTCTGTCTCTCATCTAAAATCACTCAACTAAATATTTATCTCTATCTTTTTATCCTTATCTATAATCACTAGTTCTTTTTTCCTAACATAAAGCCCTAAGGCCAAACAATAAACACATTTCTCTTAGCACAGACCCACAACATCTGCCTTTGCGAGTTTCATCAGCTCCGAGGGGAAAGGGTCCACTGTCACCACTCCATGCTCTCTGATCCACCTTGATCCAGTTGGCACATTTGTTACCTTCACGAAAGATGTGTAAAATTCTATGCGCATCCATCTCCCCAGTATTCTTGTTGCATCCTCGAGGAGTTCAGATGATTCCATTGCAGGTTCTGGAGCTAGGAGCCCTTTAATAATCTACAATCACTAGCTAATCAACTCCTTTTTTTCATATTTGATGCAATCTAAATACATAGAAACTAACAATAGAATATTACTATTTTGGAAAATCATAATTTTATGAATTATCTTTTCTATATCTTTTTTATATAAGCACATTGTAGTTGCCAAATTGTAATAAGTCTTTAAATTTTTATATCGCTATAAATCATCTATATGTCATACTCAATTTAAATGAATGTAATTTGTAACACCCCGCTCCCGGAACACGTACTTAGTTGCGTATTCAGATTTCTCGATCGTATTTTTTCGATTTACTTCCTATATTTGTTTTGTATTATGAATTATTTATATGATTGTTTTGCCGTGGATCTATTCGTGGACTCGGAGTCAACCCTAGTCTGAACCGGGAACCCGATCTTAGAGTATTACTCAATTTGGTCTTTTTGGTATTCAGATTTGACCGATTTTAGTTTCAAACATCGTTTTCCAATATTTTATATTTTTTATGATTTTTTGAAATTTTTCTGAATTAAATTGGAAATCTTCAAAACCGGGGTCGACCAATGCCGCTGCTCGATGCTCGGATTTTAATTTACAAACGGAATTAAAATTCTAAAAATGGCTTTCCCATAACTTCTTGAAATCATATGTTCTATCTAAATATTTTTTCTGAGATTTTTCTGAATTTATCGAAATTCCACGGGATTTGGTGTCGGCCAGTATCGCTGGTTGATTTCAGGAATTTTATTTTATAATTGGAATCAAATTTTTAGATTTCGCTTTCATATTATTTCTTAAAATTATATTTTCTCCTTTCATGCATTTTCTAAGATTTTTCCGAATTTATTAAAATCCGACCGATCCGGTATAGAGCGGCATCGACGGTGGACTTCAGAATTTTTATTTTGAAAATGAGATTGAATCTCTAAAAATTGATTTTGTCAAACATCTTAAAATAATATTTATTATTTTTGAGAATTTTTAGGAAGCTTTCCGAACTACTTCATTTTTCGGGCTTTTCTGGAGTTTTCGGTGTTTTCCCCATATACCGGAATTTATCCAGATATTATATTTATATTCTTCTCATTTCTCTCTCTCTGCTCAGACGCGAGTCTCACCAGACTCAGATCTGATCTTTAATGCGAAGATTCGCATTCTTTCTACATTTAATGCGCTTCAGATCAACTCCAATCAAGTCATTATGACTTTTTGTCTTTTCTGTCTAATGCGACTCTCGCGTTTTTCTCCTAGATGCAGATCTCATCTCCGCGTCTGGCTCTCTTTTGGCTAGACGTGGATCCCATTTTAATGAGACGCAGGTTTCATTTGTGCGTCTCATTTCTTTTGAACTCCAATGGCAAACTTATAATAATCAACTCTTCATTTTATATATACACTCCCCATTTTCTTCTTCTCTTTCATTTATTATTTCCTTCACCTTCTTCCCACTAATAGAGAACGAGCACAGTAGCCCAAAACAGCCATGGTGCCCTCCTTGGCCGGTCACTCTCCCCTCCATTTCCACCTATTCTCTCCTCCATCTCCTCCTCCATTCCAACAATAACAACCACCACAACACCAACTCCACCACCATCTTCTTCCTCCTTTTTCCATCAAAACAAACCATTAATCTCCAAAGCTTCACCACCATTTTTACCACCACCTACACCACCTTGGCCATCACCAACCATGCCATCTTCCTTCCCTTGGAGAGCTCTTTCTAACGAGCTATAACTTCGCTCTCCGAAACCCCTTTTTTAAAACTCCATTTTCCCCTTTTGAACTACACTTCACCATTGTTTGGGCTTAGGGCTTTGGCCACCCGTCTCCGGCCACCCCCGAACGCCGCCGGCGAGGCCCGAACGGCCATCCCCCTTCCCTATCCTTCTTTCCTTCTTTCCTTTCTTCCTTCTTTCTTTCTTTTCTTTTTCCTTTCCTTTCCTTTTTCTTTCCTTCTCTGTTTTTCTCCCAAACCTTGCATCTCCCTTTTTTTTTCCTCCCAAAACCTGCGTCCCCCTCTCACCCTCCTTCCCTGCGTCTCTCCCCCCCATCTGTGCATCTCCATCTTATTTCCCTATCTCTCTCTTTCTCTATTAATTGATAGACGCGGAGCACACCCCGCGTCTAAGTAAATCTTTAACGCAGCCTTTGCGCTCTTATATCAACGTGACGCGGAGCTCATACCCGTATCTGCGTTCTTCTCGTGTCCTAACTTAAACACGAGTCTCGAATCTAGCGTTTATGGAATCTATGCAACACGATCCCTGCGTCTGCGATTCTCGCGTCTCCATTCTCTCTCCTCCTGGTTCATTCTCTCTCTTCCTTTATATTGAACGCGTTTTCGCGTTGGTTACGTAGATTCCGGAGATCAGGGATTTCACTGTATTTTTCGTATTTAGGCGAGCGTTCTCGCTTTCCTTTTGACTTTCCCTTTCATCGGGTCGACTTATATTATTCACGATTTGTACTGTTTGGAACTAACACTTTCTGCAGGTACCCTTACTTTCGGGCCTAACCTCTGGGTACAACCTTTGAGGTTTAAAGTCCTTTGAACTTTCTTTATGCTACGCCTAGTAGGCAGACCTAGCGTCAACACTTTACCGCTTGCTCCGTCCGAGCGTCGTTACCCCGTGAGCATGGCTTCACCGTGAGCGGTAGTATAGCGTTTATACGCTTGCTGCGACACGTGTGTCTAGCTACGTTGCGAGCGGTAACCACACCGAGCGTGATAGCATTTAGTGTTGTACATTAGCTTCGCTCCAGCTTGCTCAACTTTGCTTGATTGTGCTCATCTATTACTCTATCACTTACCAAGTACATGCTTGATATGTTAACACTTGACATGCTATTACTTGATACCTGTCATCTACATACAAATATCTGACACCTGTCTGTATCACCTGACAACTGATGTGTCATCACTTGACACCCGACTTACTACTATTTAACACTTGCTCCTTATTATGACATGACTTATTACCTTTCACCTGCTTGATCACTTGTCATAGTCATGTTAAAACCTGATACCTGTTATGATTAACTCTCTACCCATGATTATCACATTACAAGAATGTAGTATCTGATCTCTTGTTATGAACTCCCATTATGCTTGTTATGTATTCCTGTTATGACCAGTTATGATCCTACTCATTCCCGTAATTTGATAATTATGTTAATAAGCCATAAAAAGGATAACTTTCACGGGGAATGGGAGGAAGTGATGGATGCTGGTATGATGACTTGCTTATAGTAATGGAATACTAAACTAACGATTCGTATTAGGGGGATTTCAGACCCTCAGAAGATGCGTGTTAGGGGGATTTCAGGCCCCCAAGGGCTGTGTCCCAGGAGGACGGGAACTACTATAAGTATGAGTTATTAGTTCTTCATCAGCTTTTAACAACCAACCTCGACTTATTTATATACGAATGTATGTGTGTTGAGATGTGCACCAGGACACATACCTAGATATATGGGCCGGATGAGTAATAATAATAAGATGCCAAGATAATAACTTGTTATGTTGCTCTACAAACTTGGTTATAACACTTATCTCGCCATAATTGCTTTCATTGAGTTTTACTTTGGATTTTCAGTTTTATGATTATTATATTAGAACTGCTTGCATCCTTCTTTACCACTCGTATTCTACTCCTCTAGTTTCCTGCTCTTATCTTATCATACTATGAGTACTCCCTACTTGATATCACTTACCATCTCTCTACTTGCTCCTGCATGCTGGTGCTCACGACACTGAAATCACCTAGAGGGGGGTGAATAGGTAATATGGCTAATCTCGAAACTAAATGCGGAAGCTAAAAACTATTTTGCAACACACTTAATACAACCAACAAGTGTAGCCGAATTCCCTGTGAAGGGCTCAGAACTAACTCCTCTTGATTCCCTTAGATAAGGGTTGAGGTGCTATATGAAGCTCTTGTGGTTAAGTACAAGTGAGGCACACAAACACAATCAAGCATATAATATGAATAGGCAATATGAATAATGCAAGGCACACACAAGCAAATAAGATATGAATGAATGATGCTATGCACAAACACAAATAAAGAGAGAGAGAGAGTTAAGAGACAATGGATCAAACGCAAACACGAAGATATTTTTCGAGGTTCGAGCCCCTAGCTCTACGTCCTCGCCTTCATCGAGAAGGATTTTCAATCCACTAAGGAGTACCAAACTCCTCTCTCAACCTTACAATGCCACCGAGACAATACAACCACAATCCACCTCTACCGATGAGGGATAAGGCCCGTAGCCAACAAACAAACATAATCACCTCTACCGAAGAGGGATACAAACCAATATCACTCCGATCAACCTCTACCAAAGAGGGATACAACAAAACAAGGAGGTTTACAACAAGTGGTCTCTTTCAACCACAACCACAATCTTTTCCATAAACAAAAGATCATAAATAGATTAGGATAGAAGATATAGCTCAAGTGTGAAAAAACTAGAGTTTGGAAAACAAAAACTCAAAGAAATAATCTTGGGAAAACTCTTGAAGATAATAGAAATGAAGAACAAACACAAATCTCTTAAAATACTATTTTCTTTGATTTTTCCAAAACCTAAAACAATACAAAGATAAATCTTTTTGGCACAAAACTCTTTTGAAAACTTGTTTAAAACAGTAGAGAAAGTCTGAAAATTTTGGCTCTAAAAATCTTAGTTAAAACCCCAAGAAATGGGGTATTTATAGCCCCAAAAGAAAATTAGCCATTAGGCTGATCTGTCAGCCTGACAGGCTTGCGGTCGACCGGCCGGTCGACCGCCAACGGTCATAAATATGACCGTTGGGGCAACTCGGTCGACCGCCCAGATACAGAGAGCAAAGCTCTCTGGTCCGGTCGACTGCCCGGTCGACCGGCCCACTTTGTCTGTCAGACGTGCACAAGGCTGTGCACGTCGGTCGACCGACCTGGCCTGTCAGCCACAGTCTGGGTCAGAAACTGGGTAAAAATAATTTTAAAAATTCTTTTATCTCTTCTAAAAATCTCCAAAAATAGTTTTAACATTTTGCATTGATATATAAACATATGATAAAAATTTTAACTCAAATATCAAGTAATTTGAACTATTTTTGTGTCTTAACATTTTTTACCAAAAATTAAAACTGTATTTTACCAAACTTGGATTTTTCAAAAGGAAATCTGATTTTTCCTAAAACTCATGAATAGACATATCAAAATAAGTTTGTCTAAGATATGAAGCATGTATGTATATAGAGTACATCTAATATACATAAAAATAAAGTAAACTTGTTTTGATTTAAACTATTCATGAAAACCAATTCCAAAACATAAAACTTGTGTGTGTTGTGAACTTGAGTATATCAACTATACTAAGCTTTACAAATGGATCTAAACACACTAAACACTAGGATACCTAAGTCTTCTTGACGATCTTCATCTTCAAGTCGACTCGGTCCAAAACTCCGTGATCCAACGAGCTAGGCAAGGTATGATCTTGATGCTCGGGCCCTGGAATCACCATGTGAAGGCTTCAAAACTCATCTTGTTGAAGCAATCTCCAACTAATATCTTGATTAATGATCTGAAACTAAAATCACAAGATTATTAGTAACATAACTACATGAGTTAATCATCATCCAAACTAGAGTGGAAGGCCTCGGGGCCAACAATCTCCCCCTTTTTGATGATGACAAAACTCATGGAGTTATATATGCATGGATTAAAGTTAAGCTTCAAAGAAGCTCCCCCTTAACTCATGCATAGCAATAAACAAATAAATATGCAATGAAAGCTCATAAACATGTATGCATAGTCATGCATAAAATAAGGTACCAAATACAAAAATATGCTCTTGATACCAAACATATGAAATGCATCATGCATAAAACGTGCTCTTGATACTAATAAAAACATGCTCTTAAAATCAATGAAATGCTCTTGATACCAATTAAACAATTAAACGACAAACTAATAAACAAAATATGCATATAAAACATGCATAAACTCACAAATAATTCTCCCCCTTTTCGTCAATCATCAATAAAGGGGTTAAAGTAAAAACAAATCAATAAATTTTCTCCCCCTTTTTGTTCGAAACAAAGAATCAATAAAGGGGTGACATCAAACAAATCAATAATAAGAATATATGCGATATACATTCATGAAGAGGAAGACGCTAAGTTAACTTCCCTACATATATGCATTACATGAAGAAAGGATGACAAGCCCTAATTCACATAACACAAAATATGCAATGCATAAGAAGAGATGTGAAGCTCCCCCTACACACGTGTTTCGCATAAAGAAGAGTTGTCAAGCTCCTCAATATAAGATACACTCAACATGAATCTATATGTAGAAGAGATGTTAAGCTCTCCTTGCATATATGCAATTATATCAAAACATTTTAACATTTCTTATTAAAACATTTTGAATTTTCTCAATAAGATAAATTTGATACCAATTAAGAATGTATCAAAGTAGTTATCTTGATATCAATAGAAATTAAACATTATAAACATTGAATTCCTAAACATAAATCTTGATACCAATTGAAATTATTATTCATTAAAAGCAAATGATACCAAAATGGAAATTCAATATTTTCTATCATAAAGCAAGGGAGTGAAAATCAAATACCAATTGAAATATGAAATACAAATTTTCTCCCCCTTTATGAAATACCAAAAGAAACATTGCATAAGCTTGTATATGAATACCAATTGAAAACTAATCAATTGAAACAAAATTGAAACTCAAGCTTAGCATAAACACAAACATATATATATGTATGAAAAATAGATACCAATTGAAATTGATATTCTTTGAAATGCAAGCATACATATACGAAAATATATGAGTATACAATAAAAGTCAAAATTGATACCAATTGAAACAACAATAAGTTCAAATGTATATCTCATATTCCTAACCTCCCAACACATGCTTATGTTTAAAAGATTTTCAATGTAAAGCATACATAAGGCATGGTCTCCCAACCAACCGCCCGTTGAAGGTAGGGGTTTTTAAAAATAGGTTTGAAAAATATAGTATGCTTGAAAACTTCTACCATAACGAAGAATACCGTAACTAGTTATATGAAAAACTTGTTAACTAGTACGAAATCTTTCAAGTAAGGAATAAAATAAAATATTTTTCATGAAATACATGTAAATCACATGGCACTAAGACACTCGAAATCTATAAAGATCATATTATACTCATGAAAACAAAATCATGAGAAACCATAAATAAGGTGAGTGAACAAGTGTTATGTGAAACATATCATCATAAAAATAGACATTCAAGCTCAAAATTCCTTTAAACATGAAAACATGAAAATCATCAAAACTATTTAATCTTCAAGGCATATGTATATCTTATACAAACTAAAGTACACATACATATCCAAAACATAACGAGTCCACAAATGTATATGCATGAAGGCACGTGGCTCAAAGGATGTATATGTATAAACAATAGTTTGGACAAGATAGACATATACATGAAGTTAAACATAAAAACATGAAAAACATGGATAAAATAGGAATACAAGTTAAATGCATGAATCATCAAAACTAGACTATACTAGCACATCTAATGGGTTCAAATAAGCATTCAAGTTCAAACATATATAGATTTATTTGTGACCCACTATATGTACAGATATATACCAAGTTTTAATGAAAACTAACATCTAAACATGTAATCAACGCATGAAGTATAAAAATAAGATATAAATCAACATGATAAACATAAACATGATTATTATGTAAATCCACATGTTATTAAACCTATGATAAACATGATATCTAAACAAATGGTGAGAACACAAAATAATAGTCCATATTAAATATGGGTGTCTCAAAGGCTATACATGCATGACAAGGGTCTAATAATCATGGCATTTTCATAATGATCATATAAACAACAAAACATGCTACAAATAATGAACATGAAAAGCATGCATAAATAAATAAGGAGTAAGAGACCGTTACCAAAATCTATGAGGCAACTTCTCCATGTCTCCAAAACAAGGTGGTCCTCCCACCAAACATCCCTTGAAAATGATGCATCCAAATGATTTCCATGAAGCTCGGAACGCATCCACTCTAAGGTACCGCTACTCTCACGTCATGCGAGGGCCCACTCCTACATCAAATACAAGAGGGGTGGTTCTTGGTACCCATATCTTTTTGGGTCCATGGGGGTTAGTACCTTCTCTAACCCAAACAAAATTATTTGCTAAATTAGAAACATGTATACGATCATAGCAAAAATTAGCAAGGTGGCCCTTACGTCCACAATGTGTACAAGTGTACACATGAGCATACATGGTGTTATGGTTGTGTCCGTGGGGAGCATGTGTATGCCGTGGAGGGTGTGAATGCATAATAGATGGAACTTGTTTCTTTCGAACCAAGGATTCCAAGCGTGTATGACTAGAAACACAATGGCTCAAAGTGAAGCCCAAACAATCCATATTCTTCTTTAAAACATTTATATCATTTTTAATCAAAGAAGAAGTGGAGCATGCAAGGGGTGATCTAAGTGAAACTACCCTAGCATGGCAAACATGTGAATCTATTTTATTTTCCAAAACTTCATTTTTCTTTAAACAAACATTTAAATCATTTGAAATAGAGATTATTTTATTTTTCAAAGCAACATTCTCTTTTAAAACAAAATCAAATTTTGAAGTTAAAACTTTATTTTTCTTCTAAACATTTTCACAATCATTTTTATTTCTCAAAAACTCATTTTCTTTTAAGGCAAGATCAAGTTGAGATTTTAATGAATCCCTTTCATTAGAAATCTCCTCCTTCTCTTGCAAAACATTGTTAAGTCTAGAAATCAAATTTTTATTTTCATTGTTAAGGCCTAGACTGTTCTTTTTCAAAACATTATATTTTTCAATCAATTTTTCACAAACTATAGATAGTTCTTCATTCAAGGCATGGGCATCAATATTCTCATCACATGAAGAACTGCAATCTAATTGAGATTCTGAATGTACCTCAAGGGAGTTATTCCCTTAGACCATGAAGTATTGAGAATCGGATTCTCCACTAGATTCCTCCTCTTGATGGATTGGCACTTGAAGTTTGGAGGTGGTTGTGGTTGTCAATTTGTTCCACAATGCAAAGGTGGAATCAAGTTTAGAAACATGCATAAGATGTTCTTTTGAAAGCGTGCTTCTAATAGCCTCAAGGGTTAGTGCATTGGCCCCTATATGCTTGCTATCACTAAGGTAGGATTCCTTGGTAATGGCAAAGTGAACCTTATATCCTAGGGCTTGTAGGTAAATGGACATCCTAGTCTTCCAAACAACAATGTTGGAAGGGTCAAACATAGGTGGGGTCATGAAGTCCATGGGTGTCAACTATATGTGTGCAAACAAATGAAATGTGCAAATGCAAATGTCTAGATTAGCTAAACCAAGATCTCACTCCTAGGTTGTTAAACCTAAAGTATCAGGAGCGTAAGCTCTGATACCAATTGAAATCACCTAGGGGGGTGAATAGGTGATATGGCTAATCTCGAAACTAAATGCGGAAGCTAAAAACTATTTTGCAATACACTTAATACAACCAACAAGTGTAGCCGAATTCCCCGTGAAGGGCTCTGGACTAACTCCTCTTGATTCCCCTAGATAAGGGTTGAGGTGCTATATGAAGCTCTTGTGGTTAAGTACAAGTGAGGCACACAAACAAAACCAAACATATAATATGAATAGGCAATATGAATAATGCAAGGCACACACAAGCAAATAAGATATGAATGAATGATGCTATGCACAAACATAAATAAAGAGAGAGAGAGTTAAGAGACAATGGATCAAACGCAAACACAAAGATATGTTTCGAGGTTCGAGCCCCTAGCTCTACGTCCCCGCCTTCACCGAGAAGGATTTCCAATCCACTAAGGAGTACCGAACTCCTCTCTCAACCTTACAATGCCACCGAGGTAATACAACCACAATCCACCTGTAATATCCCTAACCTAATAGTACTGTATTTTATTTTCTTTAGGTATTTATTTATTTTATTTACCGAGTATTTTAATGAATCAAGTTGATTTATTATTTTACTGAGATTATTATTATTAAGTATGGAAATTCTTTTGAGATAATAATTGGTAATTTGATATTTTATGTTTGCCATTATTATTATTAATTGTTAACTTAATTATTATTCTCATTATTTCATTAAGGTTATTATTTATTCTAATTAGTGCTGCTATTATTATTGTCATTATTATTATTAATTAGGATTACTATTATTACCTGTTATTATTAGTATAGAATTATTAGCATTTATTTGTATTTATTTCTGTGGTGATGACTAATTACCTTTCTTAGTATTTTGCCTACTATTTTGGTGTCACTATTGATTATTAATATTATTATAGTTATTTCTATTTATTATTATTTGAGTTATTCTCCCGAAACCCAAAACCCACAACCCAATTACACCCCCTATATAATCCTATCCTAATCTAACCTTAACCTAATCACAACCCTAATCTAATCCTACCATCTTCACAGCCGCAAGCCTCAGCCCAACATCATCTCCCCAATCTCAAAAAGACAGCCGCCCTCTCCATCCAGCCGAGATCCCTCTCCCATTTCCATCTGTTGATCACGGCAGCTCCATTGGCCAGCTCCAACACAACCCGAGCAACCCGGATCCCATCTCCTTCTCCTCTTCCAGCCGCGCTGGAGATCTGGCTGTGGACAACAGATCCGCCTCCATTGGCCGGCCTCCTCCCTGCCGCACAGCCGCAGCAGGCCATCGCCGGCGAGATCCGCACCAGCGTGAGCCCAGCAGACCCGCAGCTGGCTTCCTCCCCTTCGTGCGCGCGCGTCCAGGCAGCACGGTCCCCGCCGGAGCCCCCCTCTCGTCTCCGGTGAGATCCGACGCAACCCAGGCCGCCTCCTTCAGCCCAGGCCACCACCACCGCCTCCCTTGATTGGCCGAGCAAGTTTCTCCCCCCAACCGAGCTTCCCCGTGACCGAGCCCACCATTTTTTTCTCCTTGCGCACCAAGCACAACAAACGTGAGTCTCTTCCCTTCTCTGTTTTCTTTCATATGTAGTGTATGTTGTTGTGATGGGTTTTTAATTATTTTCATATGTATAAGAATTATTTATGTGTATGGAATTTAATGTGTGGGAAGATTTGCATTTTTATTTGTAATATGTGTCGCATGTGTGTGAGTCATTTCCCCTCTCCCTCCCATTATATTTTGCATACATAATTTCATTTAAAGTACTTGTATATTATTTCTAATGAACGTAACATTAATAAAATAATGTGTGTTATTTCAATTGGGTAAACTATTGTATGTGAGATCATTAATTCATATTTGTTTGGTTGTGTGCGGCAAATTCCTACTCCGAACCATTTTCGGACTCTCCGCGGGATGCCGTTGATCAACGTCGGCGAGCGCGAATGCACCCCACGCTCTTCACGGCGAGTTGCTCTATTCAACGACACCCTCCGCGGCCCCGGACGCCTCCGTTGGAGCCTCCATCAGTGCGCCGCAATTTGCCCCGAGGTTAGCCTTAATTTCTTGTATGATGGCAATATTGTAATAATTGAGAAGTCCATGTAATTGTTTATTGGTGTGTACATAGGTGGGTTTTTGCATGCATGCGTGAGTGTGTAGGTGGGAAACTATTTATGTGTGGGGCTTTTTTGCATGGTGTGTGTGTTTCTATTAATGTACATAATAATATATTTATATAATTATGTAAAGGTGGGTTTATGTATATATATGTATGTATAGGTGTAGGTATGTGTATACTTGCATGTGTATGTGTACGTGAGTGTACGCGCATGTGTCGGTATGCTAGGGAGTGTGTTAAGTGTATATTTATATTTATTTGTATGTTTGGCTACATGCTGCAGCATTTTAGATTTGTTTGGTGAGATCTAGAACCAGCGCAACAGCAGATCTGCTCCTCCAGCAGCGAGCGAGCGGCGAGTTCTCCCGATCCACGCCAGCCCGTCGTCGGAGACCAGCACGGTCGCCTTCTCCAGCTCCTTGGCCACCCTCCCGTGCAGTCCGATGGCGAGGGACAACACCACGGCGACCGCGGCAGCGACTCGCCCGGCGACGCGCACAGCAGATCCAGATCCAGACCAGCAGCGTAGACAGCGAGCGAGCGGCAGTTCCGGGCCCTTCCGGCGAGCGCAAGACCTCCAGATTGCAGCCAGGTCTTCCCCAGGACCCTGGCTACCGTCCTACGTAGCCCGACAGCGAAGAGCGGTGCCACGGCGACCGTAACGGCGACTCGCCCAGCGACGACCAGATTCCCCAATGTGAGTGTCTCTCTCCCTCTTTCTCTCTCTCTTTATTTATTAAGTGATCGCAACTATTACTTTATATTTGATGAAATTGTTGAGTAGAATACTTAGATTACATGTTTATGTGTGGAGATTGCCGAGCATGAAAGTGGACGGTCATCTCCTGTTATTTTACATGTTGGGTGTATAGGGATATGATATGCATGATTATTGATACATGTTAGAACCCTCATGTTTGTCCTATGTATATCTAGAGTATTGTTGTAGACATATCAGGATGTAGCATGAGGGTATTTGAGATGGATATTGGTGGTAATGACCTGATCTAATAGAACTTAGATGCATGTATATGTTGTGATACCGAGTATTGGGATATCATGTTTGATCTTAATAGAAGTGCGAACCCTTGAGGATTTGGGAATCAGATTAAATTGTTAGAGTGAGAGAGCTGAGCTTGATTATGGATATATGTTGGAGTGACAATTATTATATCAGACTACTAGACGAGTAATGGAACTAGATGATTATAGAACTATTAGGATTATGAATTGGTTGTGATGACTTGGATCTATAGTTGAATATATGAGAACTATCAGATGATATGTCGTTGATGTTAAACATCAGTAGTAGCCATTCTATGTTGCAGCTATTTGAGTACATGTTAGATATGATTTACTTTATCAAAGGATTAGAGTTCTTTATGACTGGATGGTACATGGACTATTTCAGAGTTGGACTGTGATTTGGACTGGACTTGAGTTATAGAGGACAGTTGATATCTTTTATGTAGAGGACCTCTTGACTTGATATTCTCTCATTGATAATAACTTAGTTGATAATTCATTCAGATATTGAGGTTGACTTGTTACGATGTTCTTTGAGGATGTCTCCTATTCAGATATGATTGGAGTATGCGTTTGACTTGTTGATCTTGAGGACATGCATAGTTATTGATTACACCTATTGATAGAGATTGAATTATGACGATGGTAATCTAGTCGATATCAGCGATCTATATCTTGGAGTTTGATAACAGTTAGTAATTGATCTCAGTTATTGGTGGTTATAGGACTAGAACATATTGGTGTTGAGTGAGAGGATTAATTACAGATTCATTGATATGATAGTCACCGTTTTGGATTGCACTGATACGGACTGATACTTAGTGATTCATGAGAAATGTATTGAGATTATAAGTTGATGGACTAGTTGTTGATATCTCTTTAGCATGGATGGATGAGATTATGATCAGCTTTAGTTGAGACCGTTCGTTGAGCAGTAGCTAGACTGTTAATGTTATTATATCCATGTTATCGAAAGTTACTGGGAAATGATTGTTTGACCGTAACTACGGTACAGTCCTATTGTTCATCGTATACACGGTTACTGTTACTGTTCACTGTTACTGATATCGTTCACCGTGTATACGAGTACTGATTGACTGTTACTGTACTGATATTGTTACTGTCACCGTATCGTCCCAGTGTTCTAGATGATATAGATATTGACTGATTTAACTGAACTGAAATAAATAATAATGTAAATGGACAACTTACACTGGGATTGGGGAAATTGATGGAGGAGACAGCGTCTGTATTTTGGGTGGACCTAGGATACAGGTTGCGCAGCCGACTGAGGGTTCCACTGCAGGGTTCCTGGGGGATGACTGGCATCCCATCTGTACTGTTACTGTTCCACTGTTTTCACAGTGAGATTACTGTTACTGTTACTGTTACTGAGTACCTAGCGGTACGGCCTGGTTCAGCGCCAGGAAACTGAGGCCGTGGTCCCGGGTATGTACGGGACCCACCTAAAGCATGGACAATGTCTCTTCCACTAATTTCAATAACTTAGGACGCTGTTTGACACATGTAGTAGGCGTAGTATGGGATGCGTCTATTGCACGCGTCAATTGGTGTTCGCTGACATAATAAATTATAATGAACTGTTATTGAATTGTGACTGACCACAATCATCTAACTGTACATTTATATCACTGTGATAGACATGTAACCATAAACAGGACCAGATTGTATGCCAACCTAGTGACATGTGATAGATTACATGCCTTGACATTGATTGCATATTTACAGTTGTGCTAGTTATCTTCTACCTGTATTCATGTTTTATCATATGTGTTACTGTCCAGTTATTTATTGTGTTACTTAGTCTTTCTATCTGCAGTTGTTCTTACTATTATATATGCACATAGTTTCTTCTGCACGAGCTGTTTCCCCTTTACACACACACTCATTATGGTCGCGTTCTGACGACCCTGGGTTTGCACGTCCAGCTATTGGACGATTGTTTCTAATGTGCAGGTATTCGATGAGACGGTACACCCTGCGAGGAGCTTGGGTCCTCCCCTCTTGATCCTGGTATACTTGCATTTCATTCTTGTTACTATTCTTTGTTTCCTATATATCACCTTTGACTTCTGTTCAGCTGCCATTTTCTTCCTGTTATTCATTGCTATCATGTGTAGTCTTATATGTATTATTGCAGTGGTCCTTGATTATTATAGTTCTGATTATAGCTTGCTCGGGTTACATTTTAGGCTTAGCGTATATACGTGGGGTATTTTCCTCGCGTATATGCGTCGCCATAACGTCTCCGTATCCTTAGGATCGGGGCGTTACACCACCTCTACCGAAGAGAGATAAGGCCCGTCGCCAACAAACAAACACAATCACCTCTACCGAAGAGGGATACAAACCAATACCACTCCGATCAACCTCTACCAAAGAGAGATACAACAAAATAAGGAGGGTTTACAACAAGTGGTCTCTTTCAACCACAACTACCATCTTTTCCACAAACAAAAGATCATAAATAGATTAGGATAGAAGATATAGCTCAAGTGTGGAAAAACTAGAGTTTGGAAAACAAAAACTCAAAGAAATAATCTTGGGAAAACTCTTGAAGATAATAGAAATGAAGAACAAACACAAATCTCCCAAAATACTATTTTCTTTAATTTTTCCAAAAATCTAAAACAATACAAAGATAAATCTTTTTGGCACAAAACTCTTTTGAAAACTTGTTTAAAACAGTAGAGAAAGTCTGAAAATTTTGGCTCTAAAAATCTTAATTAAAACCCCCAAGAAATGGGGTATTTATAGCCCCAAAAGAAAACTAGCCGTTAGGCTGATCTGTCAGCCTGACAGGCATGCAGTCGACCGGCCGGTCGACCGCCAACGGTCATAAATATGACCGTTGGGGCAACCCGGTCGACCGCCCGGTCGACCGCCCAGATACAGAGAGCAAAGCTCTCTGGTCCGGTCGACCGCCCGGTCGACCGGCCCACTGTGTCTGCCAGACGTGCACAAGGCTGTGCACGTCGGTCGACCGCACGGTCGACCGACCTGGCCTGTCAGCCACAGTCTGGGTCAGAAACTGGGTAAAAATAATTTTTAAAATTCTTTTATCTCTTCTAAAAATCCCCAAAAATAGTTTTAACATTTTGCATTGATATATAAACATATGATAAAAATTTCAACTCAAATATCAAGCAATTTGAACTATTTTTGTGTCTTAACATTTTTTACCAAAAATCAAAACTGTATTTTACCAAACTTGGATTTTTCAAAAGGAAATCTGATTTTTCCTAAAACTCATGAATAGACATATCAAAATAAGTTTGTCTAAGATATGAAGCATATATGTATATAGAGTACATCTAATATACATAAAAACAAAGTAAATTTGTTTTGATCTAAACTATTCATGAAAATCAATTCCAAAACATAAAACTTGTGTGTGTTGTGAACTTGAGCATATCAACTATACTAAGCTTTACAAATGGATCTAAACACACTAAACATTAGGATACCTAAGTCTTCTTGACGATCTTCATCTTCAAGTCGATTCGGTCCAAAACTCCGTAATCCAACGAGCTAGGCAAGGTATGATCTTGATGCTCGGGCCCTGGAATCACCATGTGAAGGCTTCAAAACTCATCTTGTTGAAGCAATCACCAACTAATATCTTGATTAATGATCTGAAACTAAAATCACAAGATTATTAGTAAACATAACTACATGAGTTAATCATCATCAAAACTAGAGTGGAAAGCCTCTGGGCCAACAGACACGGTTTTCAATGCATATTTATGACTTGGATTTATCGATACACATGTGCTTATCTCAGCACGTCATCTGGCTTTCGCATCACCACTCGCCGAGGAGTTCTGACTTCTCTGGATCCTCATGTCCAGGTTTTAGAGTTTGAAGCGTGTGGATTCTCCCAGCTGCTGATCAGAGTGGCGCAGCTTAAACGTGGATCCCCAGTAGACCGTTCAGAGCCCTATCCTTTCAGGCCCCCCTGCTCGGCCCTAGAGTTTTCCTGTTATGACTCTGAGCCTCTTTTTGTACTGTTCATACTTGTACATCGCCTTGTATTCTCGCATTTGCGTCATATTGGTGATGTAATATTATTGTAATATTGGGTTACTTCCTGTGATAACTTTGTAATTGTACTCATATGTTGGAATGTATAATGCACTACGTGCTTCTGTACTCTGATTCTTACATGTACTGATGCTTAGCGTATATACGTGAGGGTATTTCTGACCTGCGTATATACGTCGTAGTAACGTCTCTGTACCTTCAGGATTGGGGCGTTTCATAATTTAACACTGACTTTATCAATTCTTAATCACAATTTATAAAACAGGTAACATAACATTATATGTTATAGTTATTAATATTTGATAATATTAATTAATAAGCACAAATATATACTCATATTTCATTATTATTGTTTCTTAACGTGCATTACTCGTGCTTGGAGTACTAGTATATAATAATGCTTGACTTTTACATATACACATATATATTTATCAAATTTTTATCATAATTTATAAAATCGATAACATAACATTTTATGTTATACTTATGTATATTTGATAATATTAATTAATAAGCACAAATATATACTCATATCTCATTATTGATGTTTCTTAACGTGCATTACCCGTGCTTGGTATACTAATATATAATAATGCATAACTTTTGCCTGTGTGCATCTATAATGATACACACATATTTAAGTATAAGTTTACATAGTAAATCATTTGTTTAATCTATCAAAATCCTCCTGACCCGCTTAAAACCGAACCGGCCTGGACCTGACCTGAAACACAACATACGGGTTTTCATTTTCTTCAAAACCCGCCCAATCTGACCATTGAACATCCCTAGGAAATGTTAGTATTTCGCATGAAATTTATAGAAAAAATTATTTTAAAAAATACAAAAACAATTAAAGGCCGAAAAATAGATAATTAGTGAATTGTGTTTAAATTATTTAAATCCAAAAAATTGAAGATTTTATGTGCTGATCACCTGATGACATGTGTACAAGTCCAGTGGAAGCCTTATCTAATATTAACAAATGATGTATATTTTCTTGTTTGCTTTAACTATTTTAGATTATGATTTCGTTATAGCCTCCTATATCAAATTGTATTTAAAAAAAACTCAGCTTCATAATTTAATTCGTTATAATCACTTTTTTTTTAACACTAAACATGTGCACCCACGTGTCAAGCGCAAAAGCGTTCCTCAGCGGCGATAGACGTAAATGCTCTACAGTAATCATCTCGAAAAAAGCAGACCACCTCTAAAATGCGGACTGCTGGTATATAGAGTGCTGCGACCGTTATTGCAATCTCACAAAAGATATCTTATTTCTCATTCTTTATTAGTACTGCGATCATGATCGCATTCCTCACAAAAATGTCATGTTTCTGAGTTTTTATTGGAGTGTGACCATGATCTCAGATTGTTGGCCTCACAAAAATACATTATTTTTTAGTCTTTATTTAAAAAAAACACAATATTTCAGTTTATATGGAGATTACAATAATGATCATAATCATCATAAAATATTCTAATTTTTAAATGATAAAAAAATATATGATTATAATCGCAGTCTGCTAATAAAATACTACGACCAAAGTCAAATAAGACAGATGGAGAAATTCAATGTGAGACAAGAGGCGTGGTGATTATGACCGCTTGCGTAATTGCCCCCCCCCATGCTTTGTTTCTGAATTTGTCCCATACAGCCGAGCACCGAATGTTATTATTTTCCTTATTAGTGACCGGGATTTTTTTTAATGCTCTTTTTGAATTTAATTCAAAAAGAGAGCTCTTCACGTTTTAATTATAAAACTCACTTCTTTCCCGCCATGTAAGCGCAAGATGCAACCCTATGTACGTGGCATTTTTTTTGACTCTCTTTTATGTTCGGATCTGGGAAATTTGAACGTAGTCTTCAAAATAATTTCAGCAGAACTTCATGATAAGTTGCTAAAAATTAATATTAGGATTTAAATTTAGAATACTAGTTGCATTTGGATTTAGATTAATAAATAAAATTTGAATAGGATTTGGATTTGGAATATCAAATAAGATTTGAATGGAGATGAAAATTGTGGATGATTTTAGATTACCAGTTGTCTGAATTTGGATTATTAGGTAAGATTTCAGTATATTTTTGATAAGTAGTTGTATTTGCATTTTGATTATTAGCTAAGATTTGAGTAAGAGAGAAAATTTTGAAGAAATTTTAATAGCTAGTTGCATTTGTATTTGAATTATAAGGTAAGATTTTGATAGAAAGAAATTGTGAAGTTTTTACGATAATTGGTTGCATTTGGATTTGATTTATTAAGCAATATTTGCAGTAGGGAGAAAACTGTGAAAAGTTTTGATCTATTAATACTATTTAAATTTGGGTTCAGATTAGAGACAGAGAAAGTTTTTCAATTTTCTCGTTCTTATGGAAAAGGTACGTCGTAATTGGAAGATTGGCAATTCCGGATATAAAATAAATATACATTTTGCCTGAGATTGTCAAACTCAGATATGGAAAAAACTCTCTAAAAAACATAAATTCGCCACGCTGTTCATGGGCCTCACACGGGGCCACGTCAGTTTCACATGAAGTATTGTTTGTTGTCTTAAAAAAATAATGATCATGGTGGAGCTCGCAAAAATCTTATATAGTCTCTCTGCTGATTTTCACGTGCTGAAAAAAAAAAAACGCTTGAAAAACTACTGTTTATGAGCCTCATTTAACTCATTTCTTTTTAACTCCAGTAAGGTGAGCTCCACTTGAATTTTTTGCGCTCTATTTCTTAGAGCCAAATCCAAACCCCACGTGGCAAGAAAGAGATCAACTGTAGAATTAAATCTTAGAGATGTCTCTTTTGGAATTAAATAAAAATGCGGCCATCTGAATCTACGTCTGAGGATCCAAACAAAACCATGTGGCCGGATATCTTCATAACTTGCCATGATCTCTCACTTGGGGACATGATTTACATGTGAATTCTCCCACACTTCGAACATGGAAAGTTAAAGGGATGGAAAAGTTGGGTCAAGAGACATGTGAAGTTGGCAAAGATAAATAGGTGATAATAATAATAGGTTCCATCCCCCACAAATAAAAGTATATACTTTTTCTTTTCCTTTTTATAGTCTATTTTCCATCTAGGGTTGCTCAAAGTAGGGGTGAGCAGAGTTCGGTTATAACCGAAATAACCGACCAAAAACCGAAACCCGAACCCGAACCGAACCGAACCGCTCTAATTCGGTCGAGTTTCGGTTTTGTGTTCTAAACCCGAATAGACCGAATCGAACCGAATTTCTTACCCTATATATTAACCTACTCAAATTCAATTTAGTGAATCATATAGTTCATAATAAAAACTAGTGGAAGATTATCTCATTAGTTTTAGTAATACCATCTTTTTTATGTTGAATATGTGAAAGCAATATTAAGTACAACATCACAATTGAGAATAATATTTATATTAATATAGTTTTTTTTTTCATTCTTATCATTAAAAGTTAGTAATAATTATATGAGTTTTAATATAAGAGCTCAAATACGGTGTAAAAGTTTTAGAATATGAAATTTTCAATTCACATTAAGCTTAGAATCTTTTTCTTATTTCTAATTTAGGTAATGGATATTTGAGATTATAATATTAAAGGATGATAATATAATGGTGATTAAAAAATGTAAGAAATGATGGCAATATATTGACCTAACCGAAAAAACCGAAAAACCGAACCGAACTGAGTTGATTCGGTTCGGTTCGGTTACTAAGTCTAATCGGTTCGATTCGGTTTTGCAAAAATTAGCAAAAACCGAACCGAACCGACCGATGCTCACCCCTAGCTCAAAGAGAGGCTATGTGCAGCAAATCAGAATGTCCCAGATTATCCGGTTCACTGAACCACAGGTACCTTTTCTTTCTTTCCTTTTTTTTTGTTCTTTTTGGGAAATCTCACTCAATTAAAATAGATGCTGGATGGAGACCACGTGAATTGAACCAACCAACAACTAATGATGCCCCATGCACTTGTATAAGGCTCTTGTTTTCTTTTATTTTGCATCTTTCATTTTTTTTTTTTTGCCTCCCTATTCACACATTTTTGTTATTTGAAAATTAGAGAAAAGTATAAACTGAGATCAAAAAAGTCGTGATAGAATATTCTACACAAAACTAGTGGAAGAATGCTTAGAATGCTTCGGAAATCCTCTCTTCTTTGTCGCTCGGTTTCATCGCAAGCGATAATCTACCTACGATTTATTAATGTTGAGTGTTAAACAATAGTTAGCATCGTTATCAAATTAGGGTAATTTAGTTTTTTTAGCGAAGCTGCGAGATTTTCAGTCTCCCCATCGCCCGAAAAGCGCGGAGTGACGTCACCTCTGACCCGGTTTTAAAGACCCCCGCCCTTTCTCTCTCCCCTCTCTCTTCTCGACTCTCTTCAGTTCTCACTCTCTCATCTTTTCCCTTTCTCTTTCGGGAAACCTTCAAACCTTGCGAGGGTTTTAATGGCGTCGCCGCCGGCGGACATGGAGGGTTTCTTGAAGGAGTGCGAGAAATCGGGTGACTCCGCCTACGCCGCCCTGAAATCAATCCTCGACCGGCTTGAGAATCCGAGCACCAGATCCCAGGCTCGCATCCTTCTCGCCAGCATCCAGAAGCAATTCGATACCGATGAATCGTCCCAGTATTGCTTCCAGCGCTACCATTTCCGAATCCACGACGTCCGGCTCACCGATTTCGATGGTAATTGATCTCTTTCTTTTCTTTTTTCTTCTTTTTGTTCCGCATTCCGTTGATTCTCTATCTTTTCTGAGTGGGTCGGTTTTTGTGAGATTTTTTTTCTTTTATTTATTAGATAAATTACTGGCTCGTGAATAATTTATTTGTGATGATAGGGACGAATTTTGAATTAGTTTTAAAAATAATTTTAAAAATAATTCTCTTTAGAAATAATTAATAAAATCGACTTTTGAGATGTTAAGTTCGTCTCGTTGGGATGAGTAGCTTAAAAAATTCCGGTCTTGACAAGATTGGCCTTTTAAAATTTGAAAACTCTCGCCTTGACGAGACCGGGGTTCTCAACACATGTTTTTAGAACTCGGCCTCGTCAAGACTGAGCTATATAACTCAGAAAAAATAAAAATGATCTCGTTCAAAAAATTGCATTGCTCTTGTCACCCACCAAGCTCACCCACCAATCACAAGCAGCAGCTCGCAAGCAGGCCGCAAGCCTTTTTTGTTTTTTGGCAAGCCGGTGGTCACTCACCAATCACAAGTTTTTTGTCTTTTTGTCAAAGTCTTTGAACTCCCGGGGTTGTCAAATAGCAAAGTGACATCTCTAAAGTTTGTTAAAAAATAAAAAAAAGAATATTTTTTCTTCAGAGTTGAGAGAATTTTAAAACATAAAACACTAGCGAGACACGGCACAATGAAATTGTGAGTCAACTGTTAACTGACATATCAGAAGTCAATTTTTATAAATATTTATAAAGAGATTTGTTTTTAAAATTATTTTAAAAATTGGATCGATTTAAAAAATTGCCCATGATATATTTTTGGCCACTTGCCTGTAGCCATCACGAGTCTATGACCACGTTTAATTGACAATGACAATTATATTTAATTAGGGAAATCATTTTTACTGGATGTGGATAGGCTGTTCTCAGCAATTCAGGGATTTATTCCTGTTTTCTATTAGGATGCAATGTGAAAAAAATGGAATAAATGGCTGGAATAACTTATTACACATAATTGAAACAACAATCAAGCTGACTACTGGGCATTAGTTAGTTAACATGACTCCGTATATATAATTGAGGGAAAGGGTCTATTTTACTGTGTTCAGTCGATGACAAACTTGTGAGGCTGCAACAGATCCATGCTCAGAGATAGCTAGGTACCATTAGCAGGAATTATGAGTTTTCCTAAAAAAAAGAAAAAAGAAAAGATAAGGAGAGAGAATGCATTAGATGGTATTTGTTATTTTCAATTGGCACAAATTTGTGAAGCTATTATGGATTAGTGCTGAGAGACAGCTGTTAGCTAGAAGGTAGGGGAGAACACCTAAAGTTTATGAGAGGTTGCTGTAGAGTCAAGAGTAGATATCACAAAGTCATATAGGATCGTGTTTCAATGGACCTACTGCGTAAATAGGTGACACAAGGACTGAGCAAGAAGACTCGCTGCAGTGGAAGAGAGCAAGGTTAGGTCTAAAAGAAATTCTGGATTGATGTTGATGAGTTAAAAAAAAGGATAGAAACCATAGGAAAGGCAATAAAAGCTAGCGGGAAATCAAAAGCAACAAACATTCTCAACAAAAAAACTACAATATAATGCATAAATGGAGAAAGACAGGCAAAAGGGTTCAACTGAGATTTATCAGATGGATCATGGATATAAATGTGGAGATGCAGGAAGCAACTAGAGCCCGGTTTGAGAAGGAGACAAGGCTAATGTTTGAAATACTGGTATACTCGTAATATTTTACACAAGCATTGATGAATTTTTTTAATTTACAAGTAAATGGTTCGAATTAATTATTAATAAATAATACATAATCAATAGGAACCAACTGGTATATTGGAATTTAGCCCCAATATGGCAATATCTGTAGGGGAAGGGTATTATAGCCTCTACTGTTACTGGACCCCTTCTATTACCCGCATATGGCTTTACTTCAAATATTGGTCGACATTGGGAAACCTAACATACAAATGTTCTTTGCCGTTCGAAATGTTTTTGGAAAACAATAGAAGAAATATTTTGACAATGCAGGATGTAACAAGAGCAGGAAGAAAGTTGAAATGAAACTATAGCAGACATCCTGATGGATAACATAGAAGTTTCATAGATATGGTGGGGGCGACCTAAAACTTAAATCATTGTGATATGTTTTGAAATCTCATTTTTGTTTTGATTTTTCATGCGCGTAAAAGGGTGATATATAGTTTATTATCAGCAATCACTGCTGCAAGCAGATTCTCCTTGAGCTGTAGAAAAACTGAAAAGGTCAACCTCGGCGCAAATGTGCAAGCAAATGCTGGAACATGGTGATCTGCCATCTTTGGTCAATCCAAGAATTGCAGAGAGAAAATTGATGTTGATACCAACAGGTGGACATCTTCCATGAACCACCGTTTCCAATGATACTTTGAATCCAAAAGTATGGATCTTGGTGTTTTCCTTCTATAAGCTTACTAAGCAAGAGAAGGATACCCCTGCGGCATGGCATGGATGGCATGGCAGGCTTCAGCAGATGTTTCTGTAGGGCCCTTTTCATGAATAATATAATAGCATCATATTTAGAATGGAGATCTGTATACTTGAGCAATGGTGATGGTAACATTTACATTAACATTATGTGCTTGTTCCATAGCTAGTCAATCCCCTTTAATTTAGATCTTCTTTTTATCACCTGCAGGACATCATAAGAGAAAGAAATTGACAATGATGGAAATACCTAGTATTTTCATACCAGAAGATTGGTCTTTCACTTTCTATGAAGGAATAAACAGGCATCCTGAGTCCATCTTCAAGGACAGGACAGTTGCAGAGCTTGGTTGTGGAAATGGATGGATATCCATTGCTCTTGCTGATAAGTGGTCCCCTTTAAAGGTTTTACCTCAACTTTTCATGATAATATTTGTAAAGTATAAGCTTTAAAGTTTCGTCATTGATCTTTGTGGCGGTTAGCATCAGGTGCTACTTCTTCTTCCTTCTTCTATATTTTTTACTTCCCCCCCCCCCCCCCCCCCCCCCCTCTCAGGTTTTATGTTACAGGCATGCTACTTGATGTAGCATACAGTAGTTTATTTGTGTTTCTTGCATACATTGCTTGAAGAAATATATGATAAGCTAAATTCTAGGTGGTTCAGTCTTTAGATTCATTTTGAAGTTTGACCTGGTTTCTTGCAGGTGTATGGACTGGATATAAACCCAAGAGCCATCAAAGTTGCACGGATAAATTTATTTCTAAATGCTTTGGATGAGAGCGGGTGTCCTATCTTTGATGAAGAGAAGAAAACTTTGCTTGATAGAGTGGAGTTTTATGAATCAGATCTTCTAGCGTATTGTAGAGAGAATAATATTGAACTTGACCGTATTGTTGGATGCATACCTCAGGTATTGATAAACTCTGCATTATGATGATTGTTATATTTCTATTTGCTAATACTATTTAGCAATTTCAAAAGTTTTGTACCCTTGAATCTGTACTTCAAGATGATAGCATGACTTAGTGGCAGGGTAACGAGTTGAGGTGATATTCGCAATAATGACTTTTTTTTAAAAAAAAATCTTTGCAGATTCTCAACCCAAATCCAGAAGCCATGTCAAAGTTGGTTACTGAAAACGCAAGTGAAGAGTTCTTGTATTCCTTGAGTAACTACTGTGCTCTTCAGGTAAGAAAATGAAATTCTCATATTTTGTCTCCTATCAATTTTGGGAACTGTGTTGGATATAATTCTTAGGAGGCAGATTAATCTTAATTAACCTAAACTTAATCTCAGCTTTAGGTTCTTAGACAGAGGGATCAATGTTATTAACCATAATAGTGTTTTTCCATTCCCCACAAAACTAAACGAATGGAGAAGGAAAAGATTAAAGAATCATTAACTATGTTAGACCTGTAACAATGATAATAATAAATGTCCAGGTGAAGAATAATCCTGTTGGGACATGATGGAGTCGTCGCTTCTTGATATTTATGAAAAATGATGTGGTGCATTGGGCAGTTGATATGACAAAATCAAGACAAGTTAGACTAGAAACGGCGAGGTTTTTTTTTTTTTTTTTTGAGGGAGGGGAGGGGGAGGGGATGGGGATGATAATGTTGGAACTTACTGAACAGTTGGGACTATTTTTATGTAAGTAATAAAACTTCAGGGTTTATGCTGGCTGATTTGACTGGAAGATAATGAATAAAAATCATTGATGGTAGATATAGAGCACAATAAGGGATCAAGAATGAAGATGAAATCAAGATACCATGAAGATAAATTTGATCTGAAATCAATACTCATTCATCGATCTAACCTCAAGACATAATTTAATCTCTTATATAGGATAAGTATTGGCACTTCTTGGACTTGACAATGCTCTGTTCATGTGAACAGTAACCGACATGGGTACTATTCATGTGAGCATCACCTGGTCACATTATCACCATCTTCTCCTTTTTGTATTTCAAAGACAAATTTCAACTCCAATTCTAAACAATATCCTTTGTCCATATATTTTCTTAAATCAATTCAAGTACCTAAGAGATCTCAGTCAAGTATTCTATAAATATAGAATTATACTTTTGCAATAAACCCTATTCGCATTCTAAAGCTGAACATTAATTAAATCCTTCTACCATCCATGATTATTCTAACCAGCCAATCTCATATTCACTTCCGCCGCACACAACTCATCTATGAGTCCATATCCGTGCATCTTACTCAGAAATTGTTGCTGGCACATGATCTGATGAGGAAGTTAAAAAATCCTCGTACATTTACCAATGAACTTAGGGGATAGTTTATGTTTTTGATTTCCGATTAATAATCTCCTTTACAATCATCATGCGAACAAAGTCGGTGGAACAATCCAAGGAGACATGAATGAAGAATAGAACATGGTATAATGAAGGTAAAAACGACTATTCTATTCATGAAAACCAAACAAACAGAATTCTATACCATAAATAGGCTTACAGTTAAGGACAAGATTAAAAGCAAAAACTAACAAACTTACCAGCAATTCTAGCACTTGCTGCTACTCTTCATTTTACCATCATAACCCACTTAGATTCCTCTTGTACTCATGAAAAATACCAGGTCAGAATAATATCTTTCTTTTTTAAAGATCCTTTTCTTACTTCAAATCCAAATGTCAAACTCCCATCTAAACAATGTTCCTATTTTAGCTATACCTAGTATCCTAAATAAATCCAAAGACCTAAAAATATAGGGACTATATTTCTGTTTGGCTCTTCGATTTATATCATGAATCAAAGACACAACTCTATCCATTCTTCTAAAATTACTTTCTAAGTCAAGGAGGTTTTGGAGGGCCACTCCTTGGTTGCATGAGCTTAAACTGCAAATCAAGTAAGGTAGTTTTTCTTACTACCTATTAAGTTCTTTGCAGCCATTCACTCTGTTTTCTTGACAAAAAAAATTTGGCACCAAGATCAGGGGGTCCATTTCAAGATTATTCTAACTTGTCGACCTCATAAAAAAGCACTTAAATAGGATTCATGAAGCATATATAACAGGTATTAATACATTGATATTAATATGTATATGGATACAATGATGCAACAACTCTTGAAACCATATGGCAGTGGTCGTGATATGATAGCAATTATAGCTACTTCAAGGATTAAACTACACATATAACAAATTAAATATACAAGAAGAAAAGAATAAGATATATTACAACACTATTTACACATAGGAGAAAAATATTTATATAACCAACTTTTTTTTTTCCTGATAATAGATGAGAACTATGATGATGATAATAATGACAATGATAAAGTCTTTATCCGAGAATTTTATGGTCACCTACATGAATCCTTTTCTTCCATTCACGTGTGTCAAGGGCTATGCCCTCACTAACATAAAGTATTAACATATCCTTCTTAATTATCTCCATCTAAGTTTGTTTAGGCCTCCCTCTAGTCTTCATTGCCTCATTAACTATGGTTCTATCATTTTTTTTCCAATTGCCATTGGCCCGCATTTCACATGACGATGACGACGATATATTAATCATTTTAATTCATAACCTACCAAATTTATCATTTATTAAAGATAAAGAAAATCTACTTATAACCTATAAACTAATGAGAATCAGAACTGGGAGGACATATCCAAGCGTATATTCTCTGCTTCACTTTGGTTCCTACAAAGAAAAAAATGGATACTTCCTACATGTATGTCATACAAATCTGGACGCACCGGGTGAGAATTAGTTTCCAATCGGGACGGCTTGAAGGATCAATGATTCATAGCTCTTATATAATTTGAGACCCTTCACAACAATCATATATAAAATGAATAAAAAAGAAAGCTGAACCCTCTTAATTTACACGACCTCATCTTCAAGTAGTGCAGATATTTGTCACTCTATTCCTTTTTGGTTCTATCATTTAGGCACCGAATCATTCTTTACAACACTAATCTTACGGGCCAACATGTTCTTTTTTTTTTTTTAAAGTTTCAATCACTTTATGCATTCAAATTATTAAAATCATATGATTCCAGCTGGTCTAGGATTTAAATAATTATTTTTAGTAAGGTGGATAACTCCCACCCTCTTCCTATGGGGTATAGGGTGGGAGTCTAGGTAAGTTGTGTACAGTCTTCAAACTTGTGGTCACCTCTATCTCAAATTTATAATAATTATTGAAACCGCTATTTCTAGGCTTCATGGGATTTGTGGAAAACACTTTCTTGTACATAGCTTTGATGGCCTAAAATTTGGCTCAAAATCAGACAGGTTATGTCAGGTTGACAAGCGAATCATAATGTGGAGCCATCTTGGGGTTGCACTCTATAGCCAACCCAATATCCCATGGGGAAAGGCTGGGATGACGATGATGATGATGTTTGTTGCATATGGTTATATTATCTTCTAGATAATGATCTTTTGCTCCTTTCCTTTTGGTTCTTCTACTCAAGCTCCTTATCATTTTTACAGACACTAATAATATTTGTGCTCATGTTTTGTTGCACTATTTTACAATTATCATAATTTAAATTAGCTGGAAGTGCTCTTTTGCATAATTTACTTAATTCAGTAATACTGGAGTTTAAATTCAGTATTACTATCATTAGTATAAATGACTTAAATCTGAGTCTTACATGATTAATTTGATCCAGGGTTTTGTTGAAGACCAATTTGGCTTAGGTCTAATTGCTAGAGCAGTTGAGGAAGGAATTGCAGTCATAAAACCCATGGGCATTATGGTTTTTAATATGGGAGGTCGTCCAGGGCAAGCTGTTTGTAAGCGGCTGTTTGAACGCCGTGGTTTTCGCATCACAAAGCTTTGGCAGACAAAGATTCTCCAGGTTGGTAGAGTTGTATAACTGCAGCTTGAATATTCTGAAAAAACATGCTTTTTTTTTTCCGTTTGACAGTCTAGAGGCATGCTTATATTATACACCTACTAATAGTCTACTAGTTAGTGAAATCTTTTTGTTCTTTCTGTCTGCTTGATTTCCTTGTTTAATTGTTTTTCTGCATGAGATGTTGTCCTTTGAGACAATAGGTTTAAAAGTTTAGATCCCACTGTAAATATATTGCAGGCTGCAGATACAGATATTTCAGCATTGGTTGAAATTGAAAAGAATAGCCGCCATCGATTTGAATTCTTTATGGGGCTTGTTGCTGATCAACCAATTTGTGCTCGTACTGCCTGGGCATATGTAAAGTCTGGAGGCCATATTTCACATTCATTATCAGTGTACAGTTGTCAGCTTCACCAGCCGAATCAGGTGCGGTTTCATGTGCTGCTTTATCCGTATGGATTTATTCTCATAATTGTGCAACTCACACAACATGCATTTCATTTATAGGTGAAGATAATATTTGATTTTCTTAAAAACGGTTTCCAAGAGGTCAGCAGCTCCTTGGATTTGTCATTTGATGATGATTCTGTTGCTGATGAAAAGATTCCATTTCTGGCTTATCTTGCCAGTATTTTGAAAGAGAACTTATCCTTTCCTTATGAGCCTCCTGCTGGAAGTATGCACTTCCGCGAGCTTATTGCTGGGTTCATGAAGAGTTATCACCACATTCCACTCGATACCAATGTAAGAAACTCATATGCATAAAAACTACAATTTCATTGTTTTCTATATATCCTAGTGTGTTTGTGTGCGCGCGTGCGTGCTTGACCTTGTAAATTATCCAAGGTGACTGATATTTGTATATTCTGTCCGTACCTGATATTGTGAATTTCATGCACGTCGACTTTTAGCACTCCGGTTTGCTTTTCAACTAGATTTTGATTATTTCCTTTTGGACCATCATAGTTTGCAAATTTAGATGTATAGATTTTGCACTCTTTATTGTAATGACTTCTCTACTCTTTGTATGATTTCATGACTGGTCCTGATGCAAAACAGAAGAGGAAAAAACTTGAGTTTGTGGTGGATTGAGAGAAAAAAAGAATTAGGGCTTCATACCAGTAGAATCACTCTCCTACTTTATGCTCATATACAAATATTTCAAAACATAATTTAGGGTTTCAAAAGTTTTCAATAGCTCATTGAATCACAAAGAAAATCCTATAAGAGTATTTATAGATAGAAACCATGTGCATTATTCATGCAAATCCTTCTCCTAATTATAAAAGGCCTAATAAAAGATAATAAAAAATAAAAGACCATTCCTAATTAAATCCAAGTCAGGCACTCCTATGCGAATCAGGCTTCCAAGTCCTAGCTGGGTCCCCACCAACTCTCCCCGGGTCGTAAACATTCGCCTCTGGTGAATGACGATGATGGTACCCAAGCAAATCCGATTGAGTTGCTGAAGCTCCTCGGTCCGTACCCATGTAAACTCAGTATAAGTACGTCCTCCCCAGCAGACGAAATAGTGCTGATATCCACCATTGACTCGAGTCTTGCAAGTCTTGCAGAATGTCCTCAATCTTATTGATCTGATGTCTCTTCTGTGACGACAATGGTGGATGAATATGAAAGTGCTATGGGGTCCCTATTGTTGCTGATGATACATCAGAGATGATGGTCGATTAGTCGAAAGAAGCATGATATGAAGTCAAGCCCTTGACATTGAAGACGGGGTTAATTCTAAGCTTCTGTGGTATGTCTAACTCATAAGTATTGGGAACAATCCTCCTCAAGACCCTGTAAGGACTTATACATCGAGCATGAAGCTTCGTCTATGTTCTTGCGGGAACCTCTGAGGTCATACTTTAAGCGTCATCTCGTTCCCCACTGTAAACTTTTGCACTCTTATCCAAATTCACAATAGATTTATAACTATCATTTCTACGTATTATGTGTCATCAAACTTTGGATGCAAATCACGCAAAAGCTGGGCAAAAGACTCGGTGGATGCACTGCGTTTATCACCTATGGGAATGTGAAGAAGATATGTAGGTTTTCTACATTTACAACAACTACCTCGAATAGACTCAACCCAATGGACCTATTGACATAACTAATAAGTCCTCACCCACTAAACATCGTAACGAGCCTCCTAAACTTCGGTTGACCACCTCAGTCTAATCATTAGTTTGAGAATGGTAACCCGTGAAAAACTGTCGCGTAGTACCCATTTCTTTCAAAGACTCCTCCAAAAGTAGCTAGTGAACCTTAAGTTTATGTCAGAAACAATGGACCTAGGGAGACCATATAGACGAATTACCTCTCGCAGGAATAAGTGTGCAATGTGTGAAGCATCCATAGTCTTGTTGCAAGGAAAACCTATCCGCTACAACTAAAATTAAATCGTGTTTCCTTAACGTGTAAGGAAGGCCTAACACCAAATTCATGTTAAGATGCTCCCATGGTGCAAACGTGCAGGCAAAGGGGTGTGTTGTTTGGTGGTTCTGTTCCAATCCATGTTAAGATGCTCCCATGGCGCAAATAGTGTAGGCAAAGGGGTGTACTATCTGCTGGTTTTGTTTCTTACCCATAGTGACTTGACAGACTCGATAGTAAGACACAACTCTCGCAACATCTTGCTTGACACTCGACTAAGAAAACCTATCACCCATTAAGAAAATGGTCTCATCAGACCGAAGTGCCCAACAGCTCCTACCGCATGCATTTTCCAAATCAAATGATCATTAAAGAGGTGTTGGAAATGCATAACCGGTTGTCTCTAAGTAAGAAACCACCAATAATGATGAAACCATCAACAAAAGTGGGTGGATTTTGAGTCAACACGAATAGGTTTCACCAAAATCCCGACAAGTAGGATACTTAAGAATGAGACGCTCAAAACCCATCACTTTTGCACTCATGGACTGCAAAGTGCAAACTCTCCTACTCAAATCATCATTCAGTGTTTGAGAACAAAGAGTACTCATGAAGAAACTCAGTCCACTTGACATGTCAGTGTCTTAATCTCTTTTGTGAGGCCAAGTAACAGAAGGCCTAATGATCAGAGTACAAGATGAACTCCTTAGGTAACAAGTAATGGCGCGTGTATCTCAAACTCTGCACTATATCATAAAATTCTCGATTATAGTTATCGTGGTGATGTTTAGCCTCATTCAATTTCTCGCGAAAGAAAGCGACTAGAACACTCTCTTGGCTTTCACGTCACTTATATTTACGCCCGAAGCATCACATGCAATCTCAAATACTTTCAAGAAATCGGTTAGGTGAAGACTGGGACAGTGGTCAATTTCTCCTTGATTTCCTCAAAAGCCCTAGCAACAGACTTATATCATTTGAACTCTCCTTTCTTCTGAGAATAGGTAATCAGAGCCATAATGGTGCTAAATTCCCTAACAAACCTCCTATACAAAGTACGTAAGCCATAAAAACTCCTGGCTTTGTGGATCATGCTACGAGTAGCCAGTCACTAATGATCATAACTTGTCAGGATTTACTACCCCCTCACTGAAAAAAACAAAACCTAAGAAGTAGACGGATGAGGATATGAATGCACGCTTCTTTAAATTGACATATAGCTCTCGTCTCTAAAACCTGAATCAAATAAAGAAGATGCTCTTCTTGGGTTCGAATGAACACCAGTATGTCGTCAAAGTAGACGACCATAACCTACCTAAGGTGCAAAATTTGCGTCATAAACCTCATAAATGTACTAGGTGCATTGGACAAACCTGCCTAATTTACTAGGTGCAGTGGACAAATTTTGCAGGTTTGTCCAATGCACTTAGTACATTCTTAGACAACCACAAACCTGCCTAAGGTGCAAAATTTGAGTCATAAACCTCATAAATGTACAATTCACCTAGTACATTCTTAGCCGACCACAGACCTGCCTAAGTAAAAGTGCAAAATTTGAGTCATAAACCTCATAAATGTACTGGTGCATTGGAAAAACTGAAGGCATGACTAATCACTCATACAAACTGTCAATCTTAAAAGCAATTTTTTGCTCATCGCTTCACGGATATGGATCTGGTGATACCCATTACGAAGATCAATCTTCGAGAAGATACTAAACCAACTATCGTGTCTAAAAGATCATCTAGTCTAGGAATGGACCTATATTGATGATTTCTAGATTTGGGGGGTATATAATCAAACTCTGGTCAAATGCTAACTAATGACTATGTTAGATAAAGCCTTGTCAGGTCTAGAGTGCTACTTAAATGAAACCAAATGAGTTTGCTTTATCTTTCTTAGCCTTGTCTTCATTTTATTTACCTCTACTTTCTGGTCTAATCACTCAATGCCCATAGATATCAGAGCCTGCATGTGCTCATGGGTGAAATTTTGAGATGCGATGTGCATACAGATCTAATTTATGTTCTCATTCTGGGTTTGTGCGTTTAACCCTGTTTATATTTAATTATTTATTGAAAGAAAGCAGATACTAACCTTGTACCTTTGATGCAACAAGAATGTTACAGTGTTCCCCTCGCGAGCTGTCGCAATAGAAAATGTTCTTCGACTGTTCTCACCACGACTTGCCATTATTGAAGAACATTTGACGAGACACTTGCCTAAGCATTGGCTGACATCCCTAGCCGTTGAGGTACTCAATCGAAGTGTTTATACTTTTTGGTGAATCTATTTCTATTTTGAATTGTTTCATCTGCCAAATGGTCAAAGGAGAGCCTTAGTCTTGTACAGCCTAACAGGATCTGAATTTACTGTGTTTATTTCAATTCTTAACTAGCACATGCATACAGTTTTTATGATATATAGCAATAATCTCCATAGAAGCAAGTACGCTCCTTTAACCTAATCAAAAAAAAAAAATTATATAGGTAAAATTTATGTGCATGATGAAGGCTTGTGGTGCAATTTTGCCTGTATACAAGCCTTGATACCAATTTTTGTATTTTTGACATCCTTACTTTTTTCATGTTTCTTATGGTGCAGAATGTGGCAAGTGATGAGAAAACAGAAGATGCTCTAACTGTAATTGAGGCTCCACGCCAGTCAGACCTGATGATTGAGTTGATAAAGAAGCTGAAACCACAAGTAGTGATAACTGGCATGGAACATTTTGAGGCTATTACAAGCTCAGCCTTTGAAAATCTACTGCGTACAACCAGAGAGATTGGTTCCCGTCTTTTTCTGGACATCTCGGATCATCTTGAACTGTCGAGTCTTCCAGGGTCTAATGGAGTCTTGAAGTATCTTTCTGGAAATGTTCTACCCTCCCATGCAGCTATTTTATGTGGTCTAATAAAAAATAAGGTGAAAATGGTTTTCTATGGCTTGAGCATGATTTTGATCTCAGTTAAATTGTGAATTCTTCTAAATCGGTGAGAACTAGTTCTTTGACTTCTGGAATCATTCATCGTAGTTAGTCAAAATTTTAAATCTGGTTTGTGATTAAAATTGTAGTCGTTACCAAATATTAATCAATAATATTGAAAGGGGCACTTTCTTTTTCAGGTTTATTCTGATTTGGAAGTAGCCTTTGTCATTTCTGAGGAGGAGACCATCTCTCAAGCTCTAAGAAAAGTTGTGGAGTTACTTGAAGGTCAGACAGCTTTGTTTAGCCAATACTACTATGGCCGTCTATTCCACGAGCTTTTGGCATTTCAAATTACTGGTCGTCGTCATCCTGCACAGGTTCCTCCTACCAATCTGTTACTATTTTTGATGTATAAAAACGCATGAATAGTGGAAATAATAAGCAGACATTTATCCTACTGTGGTCTCTAAATTCTACCAAACTGTTAAAGTGGATATTGACTAAAAAATCTTGTCTGTGCATTTAGTGTTTATATTAAAGCTGGCCTGCCACTCCAAAGATTTCAGCATTGGCTACCAGTATTTACCAAAACTAATTTGGAGCGGAATAGATATAATCCTAAACTTGTACATGAATAAAGTTCTTAAATTGTCTTGTCAAGATGACTAAATATTTTTGATGAAACATTCTCAGAGTACTTCATGTGAAATTTGAGATTTGAGACCTTTCCTACCAGATAACTAATCATAGTCTTTATGGTACTTCTTTTAAGTTGGTAAAATACTATCAATTTACCGGCCCAGAAAATTACATATTTGTGACTTGTAAAGCAACCATCTGTCAAATAGCTAAAAGTCTTAAAGGATATCTATACTTGGGTGCTTATTGTTCTTGTACAAACTTGTTTGATTATATGCTAGCTTGTTATTATAGGAAATGTAAATCACCTAGAGGGGGGGGGTGAATAGGTGATAATGCTAATCTAGAAACTAAATGCGGAAGCTAAAAATAATTTTGCACAAACACTTAATATAACCAACAAGTGTAGCCGAATTCCCCGTGAAGGGCTCTAGACTAACTCCTCTTGATTCCCCTAGATATGGGTTGAGGTGCTATATGAAGCTCTTGTGATTAAGTATAAGTGAGGCACACACAAACAAGCCAAGCATATAAAGGATATATAACAATATGAATGATGCAAGGTACAACACAAGCAAATATGATATGATGCTAAGAATGATGCTTTGCACAAATAAAGGAGAGAGAGTTAGAGAGACAATGGATCAAACGCAAACACAAAGATATGTTTCGAGGTTCGAGCCCTTAGCTCTACGTCCCCGCCTTCACTGAGAAGGATTTCCAATCCACTATACTCCCACCGAGGGAACCTCCACCGAGGAGGATTTGTTACAACAATAGGAGTACCGAACTCCTCTCTCAAACACCGTCTCACAACCGAGGGGTAGGCCTGTAGCCAAACAACCACAAATCACCTCTACCGAAGAGGGATATAAACCAAACTCCACCTCACAATAGAGGGAGCAAATCACAATCTCAACCTCTACCAAAGAGGGAGAAAACCAATCACCCGATCACCTCTACCAAAGAGGGATACAACAAAAGTAAGGGTGTTTACAATTTGGAGGCTACAACAACCTCAAACAATCTCTTTTCCCACAAACAAATGATCCTAAATAGATTAGGATAGAGGATAGCTCAAGTGTGAAAAACAAGTGTTTTGATCAAAGAAAATCTCTTGGAAAAAATATCAAATGAATATAGAATTTTAGATCAAGAAATAATTCCCAAAAACCTATTTTCTTTGAAATAAACAAAAACTTTAAAACAAATAAAATGAATCTTTTTGCTCCTTAAACTCTTTTGAAAACTTGTTTTTAAAACCAGAGAATGGGAAAAAATTAGCTCTAAAAATCTTAGAGAAAACCATGAAGAGATGGGGTATTTATAGCCCCAAAGGAAAACTAGCCGTTAGGCTGATCTGTCAGCCTGACAGTGTTGCGGTCGACTGGCCGGTCGACCGCCAACGGTCAAAAATATGACCGTTGGAGCAATCCGGTCGATCGCACGGTCGACCGCCCAGATACAGAGAGCAGACTTCTCTGTTCCGGTCGACCGCTCGGTCGACCGCATAGATACAGAGAGCAAGGCTCTCTGATCCGGTCGGTCGACCGGCCGACCGACCCACTGTGCCAGCAGACTTTCACAAATCTGTGCACGTCGGTCGACCGCCCGGTCGACCGGCATGGACTGTCAGCACAGTTCTGGGTCAAAAACTGGGTCAGAAAAACATGTTAAAATATTTCAAAAAATTCTTTAAAAACTTTCTAAAAATCCCCAAAAATACTTTTATCATTTTACATTGATATATAAACATGTGATAAAAATTTTAACTTAAATATCAAGCATATGAAACCATTTTTGTATTTTAACATTTTTACCAAAAACCAAAACTTGTATTTTATCAAACTTTGAATTTTTCAATACATGAATAGGCAAGTCAAAATAAGTTTGTCTAAGAAGTTTAAGCATGCATGTATAGAATGAAACTACTATACATAAACCAATTAAACTTGTTTTGATCAACTATTCATGAAAACAAATATTGGTTAAACCAAAACCGAAAAACCAATATCCAAATATAAAATGTGTGTGTTGTGCACTTGAGCATATCAACTATTCTTATCTTTACACATGGATCTAAAACACACAAAACTAAATTAGGATACCTAAGTCTTCTTGACGATCTTCATCTTCAAGTCGACTCGATCTCAAACGTGATCCACCGAGTGCAAAGGTATGATCTTGATGCTCGGGCACTGGAATCACCAAGTGAAGGCTTCCAAACTTCTCTTTTTGAAGCAATCACCAACTAATATCTTGCTAAATGATCTGAAACTAAAATCACAAGATTATTAGTAAATATAACTACATGAGTTAATCATCATCAAAACTAGAGAGGAAGGCCTCCGGGCCAACAATCTCCCCCTTTTTGATGATGACAAAACTCATGGAGTTATATATGCATGGATTAAAGTTAAGCTTCAAAGAAGCTCCCCCTTAACTCATGCATAAAACAAATAAACATAAATATGCATAGATATTAAACATGAAACATGCATAGATATGCATAAACAATAAAAGGCTCTATATACCAATGAAATGTTCAAAAACAAAACATGCTCTAGATACCAATTAAAATTAAACTAATTAAACTTAATATATGCAAAACGTAAATATGCATATATAAAACTTCTCAAATAATTCTCCCCCTTTTTGTCAATCATCAATAAAGGGGTAAAAATCAAAACAAAACAAAATCTTCTCCCCCTTTTTTAATACAAAGAAACAATCATCAATAAGGGATAAATAAAGACAATATTCTCCCCCTTTTTGTCTAAAACAAAAACAAAACCAAATAGGGGTGACAATCAATTAAGATATCAATTGAAAATATGTCAAAGTAGCATCTTGATACCAATTGAAAGTAAACATAGATCAATAAAATGAATGGTATATGCTATATACATTCATGAAGAGGAAGATGTGAAGCTTCCCTACATAGATACATTACATGAAGGAGGGATGACAAGCCCTAATTCACATAACATACAATATGCAATGCATAAGAGGAGATGTGAAGCTCCCCCTACACACGTGTACCACATAAAGAAGAGATTGTCAAGCTCTTCAATATAAGATACACTCATCATGAATCTATATATAGAAGAGATGTTAAGCTCTCCTTGCATATATGCAATACAAATCAAAACTTTTGTATTTATCTTTAAACAAAATTTTGATATTCAAATAAACATCTTGATATCAAGATAGAGTATTTTTCTTTTTTAAACATATGATACCAAATTGAAATTATTATTTTCTATTCATAAAGTAAGGGAGTGAAAATCAAATACCAATTGAAATATGAAAACCGAATTTTCTCCCCCTTTATGAAGTACCAACAAAAACAATGCGTAGGCTTGAAATGAGATACCAATTGAAAACTAATCAATTGAAACAAAATTGAAACTCAAGCTTAGCATAAAAACAAACATATATATGTATGAAAAATAGATACCAATTGAAATTGATATTCTTTGAAATGCAAGCATACATATACGAAAATATATGAGTATACAATAAGGGTTAAATTTGATACAAATTGAAAGAATTTCAATGATACCAATTGAAACAACAATAATGATCAAGTGTATACATCATATAACTATCACCCATTCATGTTCAAGTTAAAATGATTTTCAATATAAAGTATACATGAGCATGATCTCCCATCCAACCGCCCATAGATGGTAGGAGTTTTCAAAAATAGGTTTGAAAAATAAAGTGTGTTTGAAAACTCTATCAAAAAGAAGAATATCGCAACTAGTTAAATCGAAAAACTTGTAAACTAGTACGAAATCCTTCAAGTAAGGAATAAAATAAAATTATTTTTCATGAAATATGAAATCCACATGATAATCAGCACTCTAAGCCAATTAAGCATAAATATGACTCATAAAAACAAACACATGAGTAAACAATAAATGTGAGTGTATAAATAAGATGTGAAGATCATAATCATGAAAGATGGACAATAAGCTCAATATTCCTTGAAACATGAAAACATGAAAATCATCAAAACTATTTAATCTTTAAGGTATATGTATGTCTTATACACATTAAAGTAAACATACATATTCAAACACAACGAGTCCACAAAGATATATACATGAAGGCACGTCGCTCAAAAGGATGTATATGTATAACAATAATTTGGATAAAATGGACATATCCATGAAGTTAAACATAAACACATGGAAACATGAAAAACTAAATTTTCATTAAAACAAGTTTCATTTCAAGGTATATGTATGATTTGTCAACACAAGAAGTATACATACATAACACACAATTGAGTCCATATATAGATTTGCATGAAAGGCAAATGACTCAAGGGATATACATGTATATCTTAAAGTTTGGCAAAATAAACATATACATGAAATGAAAACTTATACACATAAAAACAAATCCAAAAATAGGAATACAAGTTTAAAATGCACGGATCATCAAAACTAGACTATATTAGCACATCTAATGGGTTCAAATAAGCATTCAAGCTCAAATATATATAGATTTATTTGTGGTCCACTATATGCACAAATATATACCTAGTCTTAATGAAAACTAACATTTAAACATATATTCAAATCATGAAGCATCAAAACAAGATATAAATCAACATGATAAATATAAACATGATTATTATGAAAATTCACATGTTATTAAACCTATGATAAACATGATAGCTAAACAATGGTGAGAACACTAAAATAATGGTCCATATTAAACATGGGTGTCTCAAAGGCTATACATGCATGTCAAGGATTTATTAAACATAGTATTGACATAATAATCTATAAACATCAAAACATGCTATAATGAATAAAACGAAAAGTATGTAAACAATAATTAGGAGTTAGGAATCGTTACCAAAACCTAGAAGGCAACTCTCCTTGTCTCCAAAACATGATGGTCCTCTCCACCAAACATCCCTTGAAAGTGATGCATCCAAAATGTTTTCTTAAAGTACGGAACGCATCCACTCCAAGGTACCGATACTCTCACGTCATGCGAGAACCCACACCTACATCAAACATAAGAGGGGTGATCTTTGGTACCCATATCTTATTGGGTCCATGGGGGTTAGTCCCTTCTCTAATCCAAATAAATTTATTTGCTAAATTAGAAACATGTATACGATCATAACAAAATTTAGCAAGGTGGCCCTTACGTCCACAATGTGTACAAGTGTACACATGAGCATACATGTGATGGGTGGTCCGTGAGGAGCATGTGTATGCCGTGGAAGGTGTGCATGAATAGATGGAACTTGTTTCTTTCGAAACAAAGATTCCAAACGTGTATGACCCACAACACATTGGCTCAAGGTGGAGCCCAAACAATCTACACTCTTCTTAAGCATGGATATATCATTGTTAATCAAAGAAGAAGTGTGGCATGCAATGGGTGTGCTAGATGGAACTACCCTAGCATGGCAAACATGAGAAACAATATCATTTTTCAAAGATTTATTTTTATTTAAACAAATTTCTAATTCTTTTGAAATGAAATCAATTTCTCTTTTCAAAGAATCATTTTCTTTTAAAACAAATTCAACTTTTGAAGACAAGTTTTCATTTTTCTTCAAAATATTTTCACAATCATTTTTAATTTTCAAAAAGTTATTGTCTTTTAGTGCAAGGTCTAGTTGAGATCTCAATGAATCCCTTTCATTATAGACCTCAACCTTCTCTTGCAAAACCTTGTCAAGTCTAGAATGCAAACTTATATTTTCTTTTTCAAGGCCTAAACTTTTCTTTTTCAAAACTTTATATTTTTCTATTAATTTTTCGCAAACAATGGAAAGTTCTTCATTTAAGGCATGGGCATCATAATCATCACATGAAGAACTAGCATCAAAACTATCTAGTTGAGTTTCCGATTGTACCTCAAGGGAGTCACTCCCCTTAGACCATGTGGCATTGAGACTCGGATTCTCCACTAGACTCCTCTTCTTGTTGGATTGACATTTGAAGCTCGGAGGTGGTGGTTGTTGTCAACTTGTTCCACACTGCAAAAGCGGAATCAAGATTAGAAACATGCATAAGATAATTTTTAGGTAGCGTGCTTCTAATGGCCTCAAGGGCTTGTGCATTGGCCCCTATATCCTTGTTATCACTAAGGAAGGATTCCTTGGTAATGGCAAGGTGAACCTTATATCCTAGGGTTAGTAAATAAACGGACATCCTAGTCTTCCAAACAATGATGTTGGAAGGGTCAAACATAGGTGGGGTCATGAAGTCCATGGGTCCAAACTATATGTGTGCAAGCAAACAAATGTGCAAATGCAAATGGTAAATTAGCAAACAAGGATCTCACTCCTAGGATGTTAAGCCTAAGTATCAGGAGCGTAGGCTCTGATACCAATTGTAAATCACCTAGAGAGGGGTGAATAGGTGATAATGCTAATCTAGAAACTAAATGCGGAAGCTAAAAATAATTTTGCACAATCACTTAATACAACCAATAAGTGTAGCCGAATTCCCCGTGAAGGGCTCTGGACTAACTCCTTTTGATTCCCCTAGATATGGGTTGAGGTGCTATATGAAGCTCTTGTGGTTAAGTATAAGTGAGGCACACACAAACAAGCCAAGCATATAAAGGATATATAACAATATGAATGATGCAAGGCACAACACAAGCAAATATGATATGATGCTAAGAATGATGCTTTGTACAAATAAAGGAGAGAGAGTTAGAGAGACAATGGATCAAACGCAAACATAAAGATATGTTTCGAGGTTCGAGCCCCTAGCTCTACGTTCCCGCCTTCACCGAGAAGGATTTCCAATCAACTATACTCCCACCGAGGGAACCTCCACTGAGGAGGATTTGTTACAACAATAGGAGTACTGAACTCCTCTCTCAAACACCGCCTCACAACTGAGGGTAGGCCCTAGCCAAACAACCACAAATTACCTCTACCAAAGAGGGATACAAACCAAACTCCACCTCACAATAGAGGGAGCAAACCACAATCTCAACCTCTACCAAAGAGGGAGCAAACCAATCACCCGATCACCTCTACCAAAGAGGGATACAACAAAAGCAAGGGTGTTTACAACTTGGAGGCTACAACAACCTCAAACAATCTCTTTTCTCACAAACAAATGATCCTAAATATATTAGGATAGAGGATAGTTCAAGTGTGGAAAACAAGTGTTTTGATCAAAGAAAATCTCTTGGGAAAAATACCAAATGAATATAGAATTTTAGATCAAGAAACAATTTCCAAAAACTTATTTTCTTTGAAATAAACAAAACACTTTAAAACAAATAAAATGAATCTTTTTGCTCTTTAAACTCTTTTGAAAACTTGTTTTTAAAACCAGAGAATGGGGAAAAATTAGCTCTAAAAATCTTGAAGAAAACCATGAAGAGATGGGGTATTTACAGCCCGAAAGGAAAACTAGCCGTTAGGCTGATCTGTCAGCCTGACAGTGTTGCGGTCGACTGGCCGGTCGACCGCCAACGGTCAAAAATATGACCGTTGGAGCAATCCGATCGACCGCACGGTCGACCGCCCAGATACAGAGAGCAGACTTCTCTGTTCCGGTCGACCGCTCGGTCGACCGCACAGATACAGAGAGCAAGGCTCTCTGATCCGGTCGGCCGACTGGCCGACCGGCCCACTGTGCCAGCAGACGTGCACAAGTCTGTGCACGTCGGTCAACCGCCCGGTCGACCGGCATGGACTGTCAGCACAGTTCTGGGTCAAAAACTGGGTCAGAAAAACATGTTAAAATATTTCAAAAAATTCTTTAAAAACTTTCTAAAAATTTTCAAAAATAGTTTTATCATTTTGCATTGATATATAAACATGTGATAAAAATTTTAACTTAAATATCAAGCATATGAAACCATTTTTGTGTTTTAATATTTTTACCAAAAATCAAAACTTGTATTTTATCAAACTTTGAATTTTTCAATACATGAATAGGCTAGTCAAAATAAGTTTGTCTAAGAAGTTTAAGCATGCATGTATAGAATGAAACTACTATACATAAACCAATTAAACTTGTTTTGTTCAACTATTCATGAAAACAAATATTGGTTAAACCAAAACCGAAAAACCAATATCCAAACATAAAATGTGTGTGTTGTGCACTTGAGCATATCAACTATTCTTATCTTTACACATGGATCTAAAACACACAAAACTAAATTAGGATACCTAAGTCTTCTTGAAGATCTTCATCTTTAAGTCGACTCGATCCCAAATGTGATCCACCGAGTGCAAAGGTACGATCTTGATGCTCGGGTACTGGAATCACCAAGTGAAGGCTTCCAAACTCCTCTTTTTGAAGCAATCACCAACTAATATCTTGCTAAATGATCTGAAACTAAAATCACAAGATTATTAGTAAACATAACTACATGAGTTAATTATCATCAAAACTAGAGAGGAAGGCCTCCGGGCCAACAGGAAACCCTTGTAAATTCACTTGTTATTAGTTCGAGATTCTCTTGTTAGAATCACACGATTTCTAGGATTTCAAAGTATGATGTTATTAGTTTGTGACTGAGATTTGAAATCTAGTGCATTGGTTTGGGACTGGGCTTTAGTTTTTGAAATAAAGTGTTATTGATTACAAGGACTATGATTGTACTCCTAAAATCCTACTCCAATTCAGGTATGCACATTTAAACCAATCAAACTTTCCAACCTGAAAGAAAAAGTCTAAGTTGAAACTTGTGGAACTTCCGTTGGACCTGGATCCTCTCTCTCCCCCCCCTCCCCCTCCCTCCCCCCAATTAATCCAACCAATTATTATTATAATTAATAATAATTAAAAGCAATTAATAAGTTTTTATTAGTACTAATACTTACCTAGTTATCACTTAATAATGATTATTATCATAACTAATCATTGGTAACTAATATTATATTAATAATAACTATTACTAATTAATTTATTTATTAATAATTATTAAAAGCTACTAATAATAACATTTTTAATTATTAATTTTGATAAATTAATAATAATTTTGTTAATTATTAAACTAAGAGTTATTATTAACAAATATTAACTAAATAGTAATTATCCATTCATCTAATAATTATGGTTAATTAAGTAATATCAACTAATTATTTCATTATTCAGTATGAAATGTTAATATAATTTTGGTGATAAATCTAATTAATTAGTGAAAAGTTAGCAACAATAACTGAATTTCGGCCTGCTTAGCGTATACGATAAAATGATAAGTAGCATCATGTCATTATTAGTAATTGTGAAATTCATTAGCTGTAATTAAACTATGATTTTGGTCAATATTATATCTATTGCTAATTAGTTTTATTTTTTATTATTTGTTATATAATATTATCTAACTATGAAAGTTATATAAACAATAAAATTTAATATTAACTAACTAGGTATTATCAGTTCTTATTAATAATAAACTAACTAATAATTACTAAAAACTAACAATAATGTCTTTAATGTTCATTATGAAATATTATTATTTAATTGAAAATAAATAATTAGTTCTAAGTTATAATTTAAAAGAAGTCCTAGTCAAATCCAACTAAAAATTTCAAGTGCTAGTTCAAGTCCTACTAGGATAAATTGTCTGAGTCCGACACCAAAAAAAAATCCCAAATCTACTTCCCTCAAAAAATTGCAAAATGTCGTATGTAAACATCCGGTAATCAAATAATTTTAATAGTACTGAGGAAGCTAGCTACATTCTTTCAGGTTGGGCCATGAATTACTCTTCAACATTGAAATCTATCAAGGGCCCATCTCCTCGGCTTGATCACGGTTCAAAGACTCGACCAAGTCGGAGACGAGTCGGCCGAGTCGTATCCGTCTCGGCTCGCTCCGAGACGATTCCGAGTTACGAGTCAGTCGACTCAACTCATAGGAGACTGACTAAACCGAGAATCAGAGTTGACTCGGTCGACTCGGCATTATGATGATAATTTTGTGCCTCATCGTAATTCAATGTGAAAATAACTATATTAGCATGTTTTATGAATGTAATTTGTGCAATTTACTATATTGTGCATGTATTTTGATATGCTTCTACCGACAACGCGTGTATTTATACTTTCGCTTTATGTTTAGTGTGCTACATGATATATTTTGGACATGTGATACATGAATGTGGATGTCTACATTTTTTAAGATTTATCGTGATTTTTTCAGAATTTTTTAGCTTTCTATGTAACGTTTTGCGCGTATCGCTCGATACCGATCCGAGTCGCCGACACCGATCCGTCTCAGTGCCCGCCGATTCAGCGGCCGAGACCGCGACTGTGAACCATGGGCTTGATTGACAACTAGTCTCTTCTTTACCGTTGCGATTTTGGCTAATTTTGGTATACACTTCATCTTAATCGCACCTTTAGTTACAATTGTATTAAATCTAACCAGTTCACGCGTTGGTCTTTCGACATGTCTAAAATTTCCCTCATCTTATCTTCAGTTGAAGTTAGCTAAAACTTCTCTGAATGCATTCATTTCTTATTCTAATATTTTCTTGTGTAGTTGTTCATCCATTTCAACATTCTAATTCCAGCTACCTCAATTTCTGTGTAATATCTTTATTGCACAACATTCTAGCCCATAAGCATTGTTGGTTTTATAACCTACTATAAATTTCCTTCAACTTAATGGGTATCAATGATCATATGGTAGTCCATAATCAAATCTCTGCTTTAACTATCTTCCTCTAATTTTATGAGCAACCTCCTCTTTAATGTTGCATTGTACTGAATTTTCTAATCTAAGTAACTAAAATGGCAATTTTAGCTAATCCTGATTAACGTGAATTGCTACCTTGGTTTTCTTCATAGCAATAAAGCTATGCTGCTCATAAAGTTTGTTTTGTGTTACTGATCCTTCAAACGGAATATGTATCTTAGAGCCTCCCTTCTCGAGGTCTTCAACAAAATAAAATCACATATACTTGAACGTTCATTTTAATTAAAGCAAAACCTCAATGTAAACCTATGGGGATAAAGACTACAATTGTCTTTCCGTGTCACTCTCATGCTAGTAACTGTTCCACTCTATATATTCCTAATCATCGAGTATCATTACTAGCATTTGTTACTTCCGACAGAATCTTTCATGTTCTTTCTCTCCAGGTGCTCAATCTAATTGTCTTTATCAATTCTTGGAAGCTAGATGTAGATTCTTTTCTTCTCTCTTAATATTTTTTTTGTCAATTGCCTAAGTAAAAAGTTTCTGTGGTGATTTAAATGATTATTTTATGTTTAGATTTTACTCGATTACTGTCCTAAAGTTTCAGTTGCAAATTAGTAACCAAACTACCCAAGGGACGCCTAGTACGAATGCGCAAGTATATAACTGGAATTATGTAAAAAAAAAAAACTGGAAGCATTTCTAATAGAAAGTTGGGACTTTGAGTGACTGGTCTCCCCCGCCACCACCACCCACGAAAAGGAAAAATAACCATGCCCACACTCCCGCGCGCACACGCACACCATAATCTAAATCATACCTGCCACTACACTAAAGCTCCAAAGTTGTGGTGAGGGATGAGGGTAATATATTTATATTTTTTTACGCTCCCGCAGGTCGAATGCCTTTTTCGTATGAGCCAAAACTTGAACTTTTGCGTAGAGGTATTTTGTTTCTCAATCCATTTTTTAAATGCCTACTCGGTGGGAATTGAACCTGAGTTGCTCTGATGCCATACTAAGTTTCCCGCCACTACACCCAAACTCTGAAGTTGTGGTGAGGGTTGAGGGTAACATACTTATATTTTTAACAATACCCATCCCTCATGTTATGTGTTATTGCAATGTTTCCTATAAAGGAAAAGCTCGTTAAATTGACTCTAGCAGATTCTCTTCTAATTCTTTGGTTTCCAGAAGATGCCATATCATTGCATAACTTGAAGAAATAGTTGGAGGCTATAGATTAAAGGTTAACATTTTCCATAAGACGCCATATCATTGCGTAACTTGAAGAAAATAGTTGAAGGCTGTAGACAAAAGGTTAACATTCATCGTGTGTTGGTTGTATCCTGGCTTTTGTTGATACCAATTAGTTCAGTTTTTCAGTAAAAACAGGAGAACTGACTTTTTATATTATGTTAGCCACGGTTATAATGTGTTATGAATTGAGTGGCATAATTATTTAAAGTACATTCAATCTCAATTTCCAATGAGGTATATTATATTCAAAATCATAATGATTAGATGCTCATTTGATTCCTTTTAATGGGTTGGTCTTGGATGAGTGCTGTATTATAAAAATGGAGCCAAATTGTCAATTAATACCTTTTGTCGGTAAGACAATAAATCAATATGTAATAGCATTTGTATTGGGGCATCGACATACTAATCAATTTCATCATCATCATCAAGTCAACCAAAACATAAGTATAGATGACATGCCACATTTCAGTTGTTGCAGGACAGATACTGACATGTCTGTTAAAATTCTAAAAGAATATACAACTGTTATTGCTTTTGTGTTGACTGTGCATAGACTGAATTAACAGAATTCTAATTTGATGAAAAATAGTGAAGCACATATTCTGATAAAAAGATAAGATTCACTTTTGTTTACTTGTCACCTTTTTGTTCTTTTTGAATTTCATTTCTGGTTGAAGTAAACTATATCTCAAATCAATGAAAAACTGCATCGACAGTTCATATGAAATTTTTCTGATTGAATGTTTCTTTGGATCTGGTAATCTTTGGTTTGAAACTTTTGTGCTCATTTTCTTACCACTGTGTAAAGACTTCTCTTCAGAAAATCTATACCACAAAGTCATCTTGTCTTGGAAAATCTATACCACAAAGTCATACCAATCTCATTGCATTGGATTTGTGGATGGTCTCTGTTCTAATCCATTGCTGTGCATCTGTTTGCTTTTGACATCTTGCATCCACGAAGTACTTGCACGAAAAAGTCCATTCTTGAAGTATTCCCTTGTTTACATTATCAGCAGCCTGCGTGTTGAGGATGTGAACTAGTTTTTGTGATAAAAGTTAAATTACAGTAGAGTAACATCTCCAGAAATCCCATTTGGAATTATAGAGAAAAGCCATCTTCAAAAACCATCCATGTTTAGTGTGAACTATTACTTTATCTTTCCATCAGAGTCCTCTCTTAACTGACATATGAAGACTGCATAACTAGCACAAGTGCTCAATTATTCTATATCAATATAAGTTGTTTGCTTTAATCCAGACTGATATTAAAAAAATCATTAACTGAAATTTTCTTTATTTCACAGAGACAAAGTGCAGATAGAGATCCCACCGATATAACAAGTCTCACTAGTTCTGGTATTTCTACCTTAAATAATGTGGAGCTTTCCATTAGTGAGCCAAAGAATTCGGCCATTATCCATATGGATGTGGATCAGAACTTTCTTCCCATTCCTTCAGTTGTTAAAGCTTCCATTTTTGAAAGTTTCGCGAGACAAAATATGACAGAGTCTGAAACTGATGTCCAATCGGCACTCCAGCAACTACTCAAGAGTAACTATGGTTTCTTGACTAATAGCTCATCAGAGTTTATATACGGAAACTCTCCTGTCGCACTTTTCAACAAGCTCGTTCTATGCTGCAAACAAGAAAGAGGGACTTTGCTCTTTCCTTCAGGAACAAATGGGAATTATGTCTCTGCCGCCAATTTCATGAAAGCAAAGACAATCATCATTCCAACCCAGTCGGGAACAGGCTTTAAGATTGTACCAAAGACACTTGAGAACCTGCTCGGTAATGTAAGTAGGCCATGGGTGTATATTTCTGGTCCCACGATTAATCCACTGGTTTACTCTACAGCAATAAAGAGCTTCGAGAAATACTTTGTGTGTGTGCTCGCTTTGGTGCCAGGGTGGTGATAGATACTTCCTCCTCAGGGTTGGAGTTCAAGACACAGGGTTGGAGTCGATGGGATATACAATCTACTCTTTCCAATATGAAGTCATTGGATTCCTCTTTCTGTGTGTCTCTTCTTGGTGGCTTGTCATTCGAGATGCTTACTGGAGGCCTGGGATTTGGATTTCTTGTTCTAACTGATCCTCAGTTGATTGATTTATTTCACATCTTCCCAAGCTTGAGTAGACCACACAGCACTGTTAAATATGCTGTGAATAAGTTGTTGGGTTTTAGAGAGCAGAGGATTCAACACTTCTTGGAGGCCATCGCCAAACAGAAAGAGATTCTAAAGAGTCAATCCAACCAACTGTCAGAGGTTAGTTTTTCTCAGCATTTTCATTTCCCTCTTTGAATACAAACTTTTAATTTACGGGTCCATGTTTGAATTATATTATATGATTTTTCCTGGTTGGTCAGCTCCTATCTCTTAATGGTGGATAGGGGGTATTGGAAATGTATGGGACTATGCAAATCAATGATCACTTCTGTCGTCAGTTGCTCATGCTAAAACACATGTAGACGGAAATGTGGAAGTTTCGGGAACCTCCAACCATTCTATCTTTTAATGCAATATGTGATTCCATCATTATCACTTGATGAATGATTTATAGGAGTTCTTTATGAATGATTTATTGGAGTTCCCTGAACACTTTATTTATGCTTTATTTTCAAGATGTCTAAATAGTGTTTATGATGATATTCATGGTCTAAGTATTTACTCCATATTTCTATTTCCATGTGGAATTCCTCTCAGTTTCTGTGCGGGGGGTGGATTTGACCTCCAAATCTGACCTGTTGAAACTGTCCAAGTGAAATATCCAAACAATCAATTATGAACTTAATGTCTGAAATATGATAATCTAAAATGAGTTCTATTTCGCAAATGCAGATAAAAACCCATATGAACTTTCTGTTCCTTCCTAGAAAATGGATAGCTTTTAGTGACCGGGTTAGATTATCATGATGTGTACATCTCAAAGGCTTAATGTCTGAAATGTAGTTGATCCAGGTACATTTTTATTGCATATATGATTTGTAGGGGAAAAAGAAACATCCAGATGAGTTCTATTCTGTAAACAACTTCTTAATTGTAGTTAATTATAGTCATTTGCTTCTATAATCCCTTTCTTTTTGTTCAAAAGGCTTGTATTCTCTAGTTTGATTGTTGAACTTATAATTCTGCTGCTCCTGAGATTAGATCCTCGTTCTAGCAGTGCATATTGTTGTCATCATCATCATTGACATGCCACCTCTCCCCACTAACACGTATAGATATGTAACTATTTCCTTTCCAAACTAAATTTGTTTTGTTTTATGCTGAAGACTCCAATAGCAAGTTCCAGTTATTTGTCGGAAAGTGTTAAGAACGGTTTTCTTTAGTTTCCTGACTCAACTAAAATGGGTCTTGGATTTGGAAATGTTTGATCGTAACTCCTAATCCAGGCTGAATGATTTGGCTTAAACAAGAATTTACTATCAATCACCCTTTAGTTTTAATGTTACAGATTTCTTTCTTTTACTCCTCTTTTTTGGAGTAAAATTCTAGGTTTCTATTTTATTATAGCCTATTGTCAACTTCCAATTATTTCTTGCGGACACTACAGAGCTGTGGATGGGACATTGTTGGCTGCTAAGGTGGCGGGTTCCATGGTGGCAAGTGTTGGATGTGTTTTGAATTGGAGGAAAAACTTGAGTTTTCTCTTATTTGGCTTTGGTTTTAGTCCCACATTGAATAGGAGATGTGAGGTTGGGTAGTATATATACCAACTCCTCCCATGCCTATTGTTATGAGTGTTGGGCCATAGGCCACATCCCCACACGCGCGCGCGTGCCGGACGGGACCGGGCCGGGGCCGGGTTCGGGTGGCGCGCGCCCACGACCTGCGGACACGAATGCAATTCGATTCAGGGGGCTCTTGAACCTGAAATTTTTTTCAGTTTTTCTATTTTAATTTTTAATTAAAATTTTGTTTTGATTTTTTGTGACCCACTCTGCAGATCTGCTTGCAAACTACGCGATCGTTACATCAGATGAACTCCGAAAATTTATAAATAGCTTCTCGCAGTTCGGTCTGTTACCTGCAAAAAAATCTACAGAATTCTGTTACCCTCTAAAATTCTTTCTTACAATATTCTGCTTCGATTTTTGGTGATTTCTCCAAGAAATTCTATTACATATGGGCAACGCATTTCCATCTGAGTAGAAGCCTAGTTCTTCGTCCGGGGTTAGGTGCTGGTGATCTACCGTGGAACTTATACCGCTAGGAGAGGTCATTCTAAGGTCCGAACGAGAGATCGGTCATCTATCTTTTAGGGCAGTGTTTTTGCACGACTGTCACCCCAGGCTAACAAATTTAGTTTCTTTTAATTGATTTATGTTAGTTGCATGCTTAGGACAAGTTATTAATTAGATTAAAAAAATTTATGTTTAAATTGTTGCATGATTTAAAAATTTAAAAGTACTGCTATATATCTAACAATTTAGAAGATAGATCTTATCTGATAATTTTTATGCATTTGAATTTAGAAATTATTTCATGCAACTTTATTAAATTTTTTAATAATTGTTCATGCAATGTTTCATGCTGTTAAAGTTTTTATAGCAATAGAAATTATTTAATTCTTGCAAAAATTTTCAAAGCAATTTATTGAAATCCATTTGTCACAAAACAAAGCTATCAAGATCTAAACTCAACTAATAGTTTTTTCTCCTTTGTTTTCAAATTTTCATTTATTCTTAGAGATTTTATTAAACCATTTTATTACAATAATTATTTATAAGATCTTTCTAAACTATTTAAATCTTATCTTATCTGTTGTAAGAATCTTTCAAATCTAATTTAGTATTTCTCTTACAAGTTATTGCATAGTAAAAATTTTGTTCAAATTCTGAGAAGATAAATCTTTCAGATTTAAGAAAAAAATCTTTTCATAATCTAATCGTTTTCATTATAAAACTCTATTACAAGATCTAAGGAAAATCTTAATAATCTTAAAATTTTATTCATTACAAATCTATTTGTATTAATTATTACAAGGTCAAATCCGTTTCGTTACAAAACTTTATTCATTGTTTTCATTAATGACTTATTGATGAGAAATTTAGAAGTAAATTAGTTTAAAAATTGGAATAACCTTTTAGAAATTATTATTATTATAATTTCGAATTGGGAAAATTTAAAAAAGGGACAAGTCTATATCTTGTTTGAATTATTTGGCACATAATTAAAGAAAGACTATACACTATTTTATTCTGCAAACCCTAATCTAAAAGCTACCAATATAAACTAAATTCTGATATTATCAAAATAATTTTGAAATACAGAATTCCGGTAGCACATCCCGTCACTATGGCCAACCCTGATCATTCCAAAGGTGTCAAATCGGAGAAATTCTTCAGCATATACTTTAAAAGATGGGCAACCAGATGAAGTATTGGTTGACCACTTTAGGTCTTATTTCAGTCATAGATGACACCATTCCTGCACATTCTCCTAAACCCTCATCTATTGGATATTCTTCTATTGAAACTCCTCCTACAACTCCTTCCTCCTACATCTATTTGAAACTTAAGGAAATTGACTATTATTGTCTTCATATAATTTTTAGTGCACTCTCTGATAGTCTATATGACATTTATTATGAATATAAGAGTGCTAAAGAACTGTGAACAACACTCGAGAATGAATATGACCTTGATGACGCTGGAATCGACTGATTCACCTCCTCCTTTAACAAATTTATGATGACTGATAGTAAATCAATCAATGATCAACTTCATGAATTTCAAGATTATATCTTACACCTTCAATCAAAAGAGAATCAATTCTCCGATGATTACAAGGTGTCCTGTCTTATTGATAAACTCCTCCTTCCTGGCCAACTTTTGCTGGAGATCTCTATCACAAGTAAGGTGACTTAACACTCATTCAAGCCCTAAAAGCGATTCACATAGAAGATTAGCACAGACAAAACTCTAAAATCAAGTCAGAAATGAAAGCTAAAGTGAACTTGGTGGATGATAAGCCTAAGTATAAATTCATGAATTCTAAGGGCAAGTTCAAAAAATCTAATCATTTTCATTCTTCTCCCCATGCAAACTCTTCTTCTTTCAAACCTTCTCAATCTTCCTCCTTCAAACCCAAAACCTTTTTGTCAGAAGACTGATGGAAGATTCTGCTACGTCTGCGGAAGAGCAAATCACATGGTGCCTCAATGTTTCAACTAGAAGAAAGAACCTGTCAAAGCTCAACCAAGAGGAAATGGAGAAAATGGCAGATACAAGGTCAACATGGTGAAACTGAAATCCAACTCCTTTAGGTTAGATTCTTCTCTTCCTATTGTCAACTCTTTCACTCAGGAGCCAATAATCACACCTGTACTGATCGCTCATGGTTTAAATTCTATCAGGAACAACGCGGAGGAAGCGTGAGCCTGACAGATAACTCCACTAGAGAGATAAAGAGAACTGGACATCAGGGTTCAAGGAATCGGCCGAGTCGTATCCGACTCAACCGCCTACGAAACGACTCGGACCCCCGAGTCGAAGGGCGGGTGCCGAGTCGACTCTGAGTCGGACCCGACCCGGGTCGACTCGGTAAGCATGAACTAAAGATAAAGAGAGAGAGAGATCACGCTGCTTATCTCTCGCTCTCTCTCACAATCGCTCTCACGCCGGGCCTGCAGATCTGAAGCAGAAAAAACCCTCTCTCTCTCCCTCTTTCTCTTTCCGTTGATCTCTCTTCTCTCCCTCTCCCTCTGTCTCTCTCTGTCCCTCTCTCTGTCTTCGTCTCTCTCCCTTTCCCTTTCTCTCTCTGTTCCTCTCTCCCCCCTCTGATCCTCTCTGTCTCTCTGTCCATCTCTCTCCCTCTCTGTCTCCTCTCCCCCCCTCTGATCCTCTCCCGTCTCTTTCTCTGTCCCTCTCTCCTTCTGTCTCCGTCTCTCTCCCTCCCTTTCTCTCTGTGTTCCTCTCTCTCTCCTCTGATCCTCTCCTCTCTGTCTCTCTGTCTCTCTCTCCCTCTCTATCTCCGTTTCTCTCTCTCCTCTGATCCTCTCACGTCTCTCTGTCTCTCTCTCTCCCTATCTGTCTTCGTCTCTCTCTCTCTCCGTCTCCATTTCTCTCTCTGTTCCTCTCTCTCCGTCTCTCTTTCCATCTCTCTCCTTCTCTGTCTCCATCTCTCTCCCCCTCTGATCCTCTCCTCTTTGTCTCTCTGTCCATCTCTCTCCCTCTCTATCTTTGTCTCCCTCTCTTAGGTTAATTTAACTTAATAAAATTTTGTAATTATATTTAAGTTAGGTAATTTAATAAGTTTTTTGAAGTTAGGCAATTAAGTTAGTTTAGCTTAATTTAGTTTAGTTTAATTTAATTTAGTTTAATTTAATTGAGTTTAATTTAATTTAAATTAGTTTAGTTTAGTTAAACTTAATTTGGGTTAATTTAATTTAATAAAATTTTATAATTATAATAAAGTTAGGTAATTTAATAATTTATTGAAGTTAGGTAATTAAGTTAGTTTAGCTTAATCTAGTATAAACTAGTTTAGTTTAATTTAATTGAGTTTAATTTAATTTAAATTACTTTAGTTAAACTTTATTTGGGTTAATTTAATTTAATAAAATTTTGTAATTATAATTAAGTTAGGTAATTTAATAATTTTATTGAAGTTAGGTAATTAAGTTAGTTTAGCTTAATCTAGTATAAACTAGTTTAGTTTAATTTAATTTAGTTTAATTTAATTGAGTTTAATTTAATGTTGTTTTAATTTAGTTAATTTTAGTTTTAATTTAATTTAACAGATAATTTTTAAAATTTTAGTATGGCCAAAGCAACGCGATATTGGATGGGAACATGGTAACTCTGTTTGTGAAAGTAGAAAACTTTTGAAGTGTAATTATTGTGGGAAACAAGTCCATAGTGGTATCACTAGATTGAAGTAACATATAGCACATGTACCGGTCAGGTGGAAGGATACTTGCGAGTATCAAAAGAGGTATCTCAAATAATGAGACATATTTCTGAAGGTAGCAAAGAAAGAGCAGTCATAAAATTCAAAAAAGAGCGATTTATAATTGAGAAAGATTTTTATGATGTGACCGATGAAGATTCTAATAATGAAATTGAAGAAGTTGGTGTTTTAGAAGGAATTGAAAGAAGACAACTAAAACAAGCTATAAAAGAAAGTAGTGAAATGACTTGGAGATCAGCAGAAGGAGTTGATATTGGTGGCAGTAGTTCACAGCCTTTAGGATCAGGGATTAATCGTGGATTGCATCGGAGTATGACTATGAGAGAAGCTAAAATTTCAGCTCGTGGTATTGATCCTTACATGTTCCCAACAAAACAAAAATCAATCAAAAGCATGTTCTCAACTGAGAATATTAAAAAGGTTGAAAAATTCATGGCGAAATTCTTTCACTACAATGTAATACCATTCAATGCAGCTGATAGTGGTCCTTATTATCAAGCCATGATTAATATTATTACGGAGGCAGGCCCAGGTGTAAAAGGCCCTACAGGGTACCAGATTGGCAAAATATATTTAGAGGAGGAAATGAGAGAAATTGAAGTATATAATGCTTCAATAAAAACAAAATAGCCGGAGTATGGTTGCACGATCATGTGTGATGGCTGGATTTCTCGGAATAGAAAGTCTATTGTTAATTTCATGATTTATTGTGATAGAAGCATGATCTACCATACTTCTGTTGATACTACTAATATCTCGAAGACTGGTGATTATATATTCTCGCTAATGGATAAAGTTGTTGATGAAGTTGGTGAAGAAAATATCGTACAGATTGTAACAGAAATGAGGTAAGTTCCAAAGCAGCTGGTCACATGTTGATGGAGAAGAGAAAACATTTATTTTGATCTCCCTGTGCAGCACATTGCATTAATTTGATGCTTGAAGATATTGGCTCCTTGAAATCAGTCAAGAAGATGTTAGATGATGCTAAGATGATCACATCATTCATTTACAATATAGCCTCAAAGTAGTGAATTCAATGAAGCTATTTATCAAAGATAGAGATTTGTTGAGACCAGGTATAACACGATTTGTCATCGAGTTTATTTTTATTGAAAGTCTTATTCTCTATGAGCTTGAAAAGAATGTGTACGACTACCGAATGGCGTGAATTCAACAAGGAAAAGAGTAGAAGTGTACGAGATAAGGTTTCTAATCTCATTCTAACTGATCGATTTTGGAAGAAGACAAGAGAGGTCCAAAATATTATGGATCCTCTAGTTAGAGTCTTGAAGATAGTGAACCAGGACAAGAAATCTACATTATCTATATGAAGTTATGGATAGAACAAAATTGGCTAAAAAGACATCAAATAAGAACTGGAAGTACTGAGATATCATTAATAAAATATGGGAGGGACAATTGCATAGACACTTACATGTTGCTGGTAATTCATTTGCCTAGAAATCATATTTGTTGACTAGAAATTGAAACTGTCATATCATAACAATCATGTGCTTACATTATTGCAGCATATTTTTTAAATTCAGTACACTCTAATATTCAAAAAACTTTTCTTCACATTCAGAAGTGAAAAATGGATTAAAGGAGGTCATTAAAAGATTGGAGCCGGATTTGAATAAACAAGCAAGAGCTATCAATGAGTAATAATAATTTATTTATTTCATCGATATAATGTTATGCAAGTATTAACACTTGTGATGTCTATTCTCATAGATAAAATTATTTGTGGATGGAGTTGGAGAATTTGGAAGCTCACCGACTAGAAGAGCAGTGTAACAATCTCTTTCAGTTGATTGGTGGATTAATTATGACGAGAAGCTCCCAATCTGCAGAAAATTGCCATCAAAATTTTAAGCCAAACATGTTCTTCATCGGGTTGTGAAAGAAATTGGAGCACGTGGTCGTTGATTCATACAAAATTGCTCAACCGGTTGGCAATGAACAAGTTGCATAAACTAGTATTTGTGCATTACAATATGCGGTTGCGAGTAAGAAACTTGACATGCAAAAGCGACACTGATGATTATTACAACCCAATTGATCTGAACAATATTTTCAATGATGATATTTTGGATGAGTGGATTCATAAGGGAGAATAACCGATGTTACCACCAGATGCTTTAGGTTGGTTGGATGAAGGTATTTGTCGTAGTGACAAAAGTGACGGTGATGATGGTGATGACGACGATGATGACGACCGTGATGATGATGCCGGTGATGGTAGTGATGGTGGTGACAGCGGTTATAGAGGTGATGGCGATAATGATGAAGAGATTCATGGTGTTGGTGGAAGCCAACGAGGTGGTGCTATGATATGGGATTCAGAATATTATGCCACACAAGATACAAATCATGGAGCCCGGGCGGGGATTTCGCAACAGTGTAGGCATTTGGATCGGTTGGTCAATTTCAGTTCTAGCGATGATTATTCGAGTGGACATGATAACTACTCACATGATCATCATAGTCTTGAAGGCCATTTACAGGGGTTGGGTTTGACATCTGGCAATATTCTGGCACTGATTATTCTAGCACTGGTGAATATTCTACTAGCAACACTGAATATCAAGGTTTTGGGTATTATCACCATGAAGCTGATATTGCACAACCCCTACCGCCATATTACTCTGATAATGAATCTTCTGGCCAATTTCAGCCTACAGGATCTCACCCACAAACATATTATTATCCTTATGGAAACTATATACCTGGTTTTTATACTTATCGCGGGGATGATGATAATGATGATTTTGTGCCTCCTCGTAATTCAATGTGGAAATGATTATATTAGCAGGTACTTATGAATTATTTTGTGCAATTTACTATATTATGCATGTATTTTGATATCTTTCTACCGACGCCGCTTGTATTTATACTTTCACGTTATGTTTTGAGTGCTAGGTGATATGTTTTGAATATGTGATACATGAAGTTTGATGTTTACATTTTTTACGATTTGTCATGATTTTTTCATAATTTTTTTGGCGTTGTATGTAGCGTTTTGCGCGTATCGTCCGACTCCGATTCGAGTCGCCAAGAATGATCCGTCTCGGTGTCGGCCGAGTCGGCGGCCAAGATTGAGACTTTGAACCATGCTGGACATATTGATCTCAGAATGACTTCAGAAAAAATTCTGACTCTTCAAGACGTCCTGCATGTACCCACACTTCGGAGAAATCTGATCAGCGAGTCTTCTCTTCTTTGAGCTTGCTATAGAATTGTCAAGAAATCCAATAAGTTTGTAATCTCCAAGTCTAATATCTTCATTGGAAAAGGCTTTGTTTGTGATGGCCTTTTTCGTCTCAATGTAAAGAATAATGAAATTTCTATTCTTGTTGCTTTGAACATTGAGTCTTGTGTTATCTGATATGGAAGACTGGGACATGTTAACTTCAATTCTATCAAGAAAATAATTAACTTGAATCTCATTTCTAAGTCTTCTTTTGACACATCTTTTAGATGTGAAATCTGTGTTCAGGGTAAGAATACCCAAAAATCATTCCTTTTATCACAAGGACATCTGAACCCGTCGAACTTAGTCATAGTGATGTGTGTGACTCGAATAGAGTTTTCACCCGAGGCGGTAGAAGATACTTTGTGACATTCATTGGTGACTACTCTAAATTCTGTCACACCTATCTTCTCAAATTCAAGGATGAAGTTCTCGATTGGTTTAAGGTGTAGATATGTAACTATTTTCTTTCCAAACTAAATTTGTTTTGTTTTATGCTGAAGATTCCAATAGCAAGTTCCAGTTATTTGTCGGAAAGTGTTAAGAACGGTTTTCTTTAGTTTCCTAACTCAACCAAAATGGGTCTTGGATTTGGAAACGTTTGATCGTAACTCCTAATCCAGGCTGAATGATTTGGCTTAAACAAGAATTTACTATCAATCACCCTTTAGTTTGTAATGTTACAGATTTCTTCTTTTACTCTTCTCTTTTTTTGGAGTAAAATTCTAGGTTTCTATTTTATTATTGCCTGTTGTCAACTTCCAATTATTTCTCGCAGACGCTGCAGAGCTGTGGATGGGACATTGTTGGCTGCTATGGCGGCGGTTCCATGGTGGCAAGACCATCAGCCTATCTTGGAAAAAATTTAAAAATAGAAGGCTATGAGACCAAGCTCAGTTCATCTAACATTAGGGAAGCTCTATTAAGAGCCACTGGCTTGTGCATCAACAGTGAGTCATGGACTGGAATACCCGAGTACTGTCGGTTCACCGCAGCTCTGAGCTTTTCTGAGTTTGATCAGGCACTGAAATGCATCAAACTGTTCAGAAAGTTGGTTCTTTGAGGGATGAAGATCTGCTACTAATTTCTGCTGATCTATTGTGGCCACTTAGATGTTGCTGAAATATATTAATGCTAGAAGAAGGTGTCAGTGCTATTTCTGTGGGATTTGCGGGAAGTATCAAAAGAGTTGAAATCCTTTTTTCTTTTGTTTGAAACGCCGAGGGATGCATATCTGCGTTTGCTACCATTTGATATGTTATTTGGGCAGATTTTTCCTGGCCTTCTTCGGTGTGGTTGTACTTGTATCGATTTTTAAAGGCCACCAGCATGGCTACTACTGATTTGGTCTTGAATTGGCAAGTGTAATAAAATTAACAACGGTTCTCTCTTATTATTAGTGTTAGCCCATAAAATTTGATCTCCAGTGAGCCTCTGTTTGCGTTTTAGCTGAAACTGGAAATCTTTCGATTCTTGGCTGAAAATGGTAAGAAAATTCAGTTACCTATGATATTGGCCATTTGGCCGTTACTGCTGGGCACTAAACTCTGTTGAAATGTTAGAAGTTCAATCATGAAACTTTTGATATTTGTACAGAAGTTTGTGTTTTGTTAAAGTTTAGGATTTTGTGCAGTAACATTGCCGTATAAGTTTACTGATTGCCTGAATTTTCTTTATATCGTCATCATAGGATACATAGTCACTTGATGAGCCTGTTACACTGATACATAAGAGAAATGTGCATGAATTAAATAGCCGTACGCTAAACAGAAACTGGAAATTTCGCACTAAACTGGAATTTAACTGCCGTGCCCTATAGTTGAGAGAATCATATTTGAATGCAGTAATTGGTCTCCTAATGGTCGGCACAACGGATGCTTGACAACAATTCCGTTAATGATCATTATTGTTGATCTACTAGGGCAGCAAGAATATATGTATTCTTCGAAGACAAATAATTATTTGCAACTGCTGTTATAGCACAGTGGTATAACTTTTTAGCGGTGGGCAAGAAGTCAGGGGAACAAATCCCGCTTGCACCAAGTTGCGGCTTATATTTGCCAAAAAAAAAAAATGACACACAATTATCTTGACTTCTAAAAGTAGACACTCAACTCACTTGGATTTGAGAATTTTATAGAGTATTTTTTCCATATTCCGCATCGACGGCGAGGTGGTTCACCCGACCAGTCTGGCGCCGTCGCTGGTGGAGGCGGTTTTCGGTTTATCCGGAGTTGGCAATCCCAGATAAAGCAATATTATTTTCTTTTTCTGAATTTTCGCCTTGTCCGGGGTTGACAACCCTCGAACAAGGCGAATATTTTTTTTTTCCCGAATTTTGACCTTGTTCGGGATTGGCAACCCCGGAAAAGGCCAATTTTTTTTAATTTTGATTTGTCGGCATTGCCAACCCCAGACAAATAACTAATATATGCATATTTTGTTTTCTCTCCTCTCTCCCTCCTCTCCCCCCCCCTTCCCCCTATTTCCTCTTCTAACACATCCACCAGGCACGACAACACGACGAGGTCACAGACGACGAGCAACCTATTGCTGGGTTGCTGCTACCACTGTTAGGTTGTTGTTGCTGGATTGCGATGGCGAGGAGGGCGGCAGCGTTGAGAGCTGCTCGCTGCTACCCTCCTCGTTGTCGCAATCCAGTAGCAACAGCCCAGCGGCGACATCAGCCCAGTAGTAGCAGGGCTATCGTAGCCTCCGTCGTAGGCCTCGTCGTGCCGCCCTGCCCAATGGGTGCGTTAGAGGAGGAGAAGGAGAGACGGAGACGTGGAGAGAATCAAAAATAAAGTTTTGTCTGTCTAGAGTTGGCAATGGACAAGGCAAAATTAAAAAAATAGTTTTGGCTTCGGTCGGGGTTGCCGACCCCAGACAAGGCCAAAATTCAGAAAAAATTAATATTGCTTCGTCGGGATTGCCAACCTCGGACGAACTAAAAACCAACTCTAACAACGAGGGCGTCGTTGGCAGGGCTAACCACCTCGCCGGCATGTGGCGCCGACGTGGCATGTCGATGTCGATTTTTGGAATAAGTTTGCGACGATGTCGATTTTTGAAATTATTTATTAACTGAGGATTTTTTTTAAAAAAATTCCTTTATAATTACCTAATTATAGAATATGCAGGAGGAAAAGAGGAGGGAATAAGGTTTTGAAATATTTGCATTTAAAGTGCTAATAAGTAGATTATCTATTTCCAAAGTTAAATAATAATAAAAAAGATTATGTAATCTAGAAGTTTTGCATTGAAAATTTGAAACAATGTTAGAGAGGTGTTTTTGTTATATTTAAAAAAAGGGTTATTTATACACACACACACCACACAACCCACCCACCACCAACCCCCAACCCCCCCCCCCCCCCCCCCCCCCCAAAAAAAAAAAAAAAAAAAAAATCTTTTACCCCAAAAAAAAAAATCTTTATTTTTAGAAATTACCTCCCAAAGTAATTGATATTACAAATTTACTATCTAGATCTTTTACATCCTAAAAGTTTACCCCTCTTTTAAAATAAAAAAGGATATTCCGATTTAATTCTATTAACTTGCCTAACTTTTTTCTTAACCTTTTCTCCTTTTCCATTTTTCTCTCTCAAATCAAATACATTGATACTTCATCTATTTATTATTAAAAACTCATATCAAATCAATTTCACATACACTTTTTAAGAAATTTGAGAAAAATATCAAGAAATTCTATTTCAAGAAATTCTTAAGGAAATTGAGAAATATACCAAAATTTTTTTTTTGGAGTGAGCTTTGAGAGAAAATTTGAAGGAATCTTAAGTTTAAGAGAACTGAAAGAGATAGAGAGAGGAGGAGGAGGAGAATGAAGATGTAAGTCACTTAGAGGGGGGGTGAATAGGTGATAATGCTAATCTAGAAACTAAATGCGCTAAATGCGGAAGCTTAAAAACAAATTTGCAACACTTAATACAACCAATAAGTGTAGCCGAATTTCCCGTGAAGGGCTCTGAACTAACTCCTCTTAATCCCCTAAATGTGGGTTGAGGTGCTATATGAAGCTCTGTGGTTAAGTATAAGTGAGGCACACACAAGCAATCCAAGCATATAAGAGATATAGCAATATGAACGATGCAAGGCAACACAAGCAATATGAATGATATGGCAATATGAATAATGCAATGCACAAATAAAAGAGAGAGAGGGTTAGAGAGACAATGGATCAAACGCTAACAATAAGATATGTTTCGAGGTTCGAGCCCCTAGCTCTACATCCCCGCCTTCACCACCGTGAAGGATTTCCAATCCACTATCTCCCACCGAGGGAACCTCCACCGAGGAGGATTTGTTACAACAAAGGGAGTACCGAACTCCTCTCTCAAACACCGCCTCACAACCGAGGGGTAGGCCCGTAGCCAAACAACAACCAACACCTCTACCGAAGAGGGTTTACAAACCAAACTCCACCTCTCACTAGAGGGAGCAAACCACAAGCCTCAACCTCTACCAAAGAGGGAGCAAACCAATCACCCGATCAACCTCTACCAAAGAGGGATACAACAAAAGCAAGGGTGTTTACAACAAGTGGTTTCTTTCAACCACAAACAATCTCTCTTTTCCCACAAAACAAGATCCTAAATAGATTAGGATAGAAGATATAGCTCAAGTGTGGAAAACTTGGTGTTTGAAAAACAAAAACTCAAAGAAATATACTTGGAAAAACTCTTGTAAAAGATAGAAAATGAAAACCAAGACAAATCTCCCAAAATACTCTTTTCTTTCATTTTTTCAAAAACCTAAAACAAAATAAAGATAGATCTTTTTGGCACTTAAACTCTTTTGAAAACTTGTTTAAAAACACTTGAATATCAGAAAAATTTTGGCTCTTAAAATCTTAGTTAAAAACACCAAGCAATGGGGTATTTATAGCCCCAAAACAAAACTAGCCGTTAGGCTGATCTGTCAGCCTGACAGGCCTAGTGGTCGGCCGGCCGGCCGACCGCCAACGGTCATATTTCTGACCGCTGGGCAATCCGGTCGACCGTCCGGCCGACCGCCTAGATACAGAGAGCAGACTCTCTGATCCGATCGGCCGCTCGGCCGACCGCCCAGATACAGAGAGCAAAGCTCTCTGGTCCGGTCGGCCGCCCGGCCGACCGTCCCTGTGACTGCCAAACGTGCACAAGCCTGTGCACGTCGGTCGACCGCAAGGGTCGACCGGCCTTTGGTGCGGTCGACCCGTGCGGTCGGCCGACCTGGCCTGTCAGCCACAAATCTGGGACAGAAACACATGTTAAAAATATTTCTAAAATTCTTTTATCTCTTGTAAAAATACCCAAAAATAGTTTTATCTTTTTGCATTGATATGTAAACATGTGATAAATATTTTAGCTCAAATATCAAGCATATGAAACTATTTTTGTGTCTTAACATTTTTACCAAAAACCAAAACTGTATTTTATCAAACTTTGATTTTCACTACATGAATAAGATAGTCAAAATAAGTTTGTTTAAAAGTTAAGCATGTATGTATATAGAGCACATCTAATATTCATAAAAACAAGTAAACTTGTTTTGATCAATCTATTCATGAAAACCAATTCCAAAACATAAAACTTGTGTGTTGTGCACTTGAGCATATCAACTATTCTTATCTTTACACATGGATCTAAAACACACTAAACTAAACTAGGATACCTAAGTCTTCTTGACGATCTTCATCTTCAAGTCGACTCGATCCCAAACGCCGTGATCCAACGAGCATGGCTATGTATCATCTTGACGCTCGGGCTCGGGAATCACCAAGTGAAGGCTTCCAAACTCCTCTTTTTGAAGCAATCAGCAACTAATATCTTGTTACATGATCTGAAACTAAAATCACAAGATTATTAGTAAACATAACTACATGAGTTAATCATCATCAAAACTAGAGTGGAAGGCCTCCGGGCCAACAGAAGAATCAGAGGAGAGGAGGGATAAGACTTTTGAATTTGATAGAATTTGGATTAAAGTCATATAGAAATAGAAATAACAAAGAAGAAAAAAGGAAAGGGATAGCAGGTAAACACTCTTATTTTATTCAAAATATAATATTCAAAATATAGTTGGAGGATAAGTTATTAAGATCTAAAAGTTTTTTATTGTAAATTTCTCATATCAAAGATTTGAGAGGAAAATTTCTAAATACAATTTGCAAATACATCTATTACTGTAATACTATAACATAAGGGGTTGTAGCCAGCTGATGTAAATTCCCTAAATTTTCAAAGTTAAAAAGAATAGAAAAAAAAGGAAAGAAAGTTCTGGGTAAGTAACCTCTAGAACTTAATAATTACTACTAGTCTACCCTCTCTTCCTAAACTCTATATGCCGTTACGTTCCCCGCGGTTGTCCAACATGTTAGCCTGGGTTGGTTAGAGCACGATGCTCTCCGTGATCACTATTCAAACACAGCCTTGCAAACATTTCTCCTCTTGACATGGCTTGGGTCAGGCTCCGAGTTTACTCCCCGGAGGTCGCTGGTGAAACCCATGGCGGTTGAGTTAATTAGAAATAAAAAGCCTATATGCTATGTACTCTTACCTGCTATCAAATTCCAAATCCAGTTAGCCCGCTCTCAATCGCCCGCCTGAAATATCTGGCGGTATTTTTTTCCTCAATTCACCAACTCCAATTTATTTAACCCACAACACTTTCTCTTTCATCTTGCTCAGCTTATTAAAACAACTTAACTACTTGTCTCAAAAAAATTTGTTCTCACATCTCCTTAGTCCTTCCCCTCTCGCCTCTCTAATTTCACTCTAGAGTGCATGAGAACGGATATTTCTACCCTAAAGAATGATGAAGGCACCCCAATGTTGAAAGCACCCCCGAATTGATGAAAGACGCCCCTTTCTTCCCAAAATGCCCCCCCCCCCCCCCCCCCCCCCCAAACAAATGATGAAGACACCCCTCTCCCTCCTCCTCCCACCCGACGACCCTCTCCTTCTCCACCCACGGTGACCCTCCTCCCCCTCCTCCCCCCATTCCCCGGCGCCCTCCCCTCCTGCTTCCCACCCCCTCCCTCTGCCCCTGATCTTCCCCAATTTGTTCGTCCGGATCTGACCAAACAGACTAAATTAATTATTCACTTTTAGGGTGTATTTGGTTTGCTACAAGTGGGAGAAAATGTGAGGAAAAAGTAGAAAATTGAGATTTGCGCAAGTAAGTTTTTCGTTGTTTTGGTTATAATGTGGAAGTGTAAGCGGAAATATATATTGTGCTCTCCGGTGTTTGGTTAGTAATGTGGAAGTCAAAGTGGAAAAGTTGACCACAAAGTTGATCGCAAAAATAATATTTAAATAAATATTAATTATGAAGTTTTTTTGGACTGTACATAAACTGCAAGTGGATTTACATGACCACAAAATTAACTGTTTTGGGTTACAACTTATTACAGGTGAGACTTACGATCACAACTTATTACAGGTGAGACTTACATGATGAAAAAATTAACTTAGCACCCTACAAGTGAAAAAATGTAGTGTAAAAGGGAGGTACAAAAAGAAAAAGGGAAAAAGAAAAGTTTTCCCATTTCACTTTTGTGGTTCCAAACAAACACTGAAAGCGGGAAATGAGTTTTCCCTACTTCTTCCTGGATCCAAGCTATTTCATAGTTTTTCTTTGTACACTTTTTTCAAACATATATTATGGGACAAGGAAGATTTTAATCCTTTATAATTTTATATAAAAATTGTAATTAATTTATATTAAAAAGATATCTAGAAAGATCTGAAACTAGTAACTAACTTAAACATGAATATTTTTTTAAGAGTATACTTAAACATGAATATTATAAAACTTAATCTATATATTTATTATCATAACAAGAGATTCTTTTTAATCTCTCGATCACTTTGATTGGATATTAGAAATTAATTTGATTTTAAAATAATAAAAATTTTTAAAAAAATTAATATATTAGCGTGTGCAAATGCACGGGCCCATAAATCTATAGATCTAAACAAACCTAAAAACAATAGCACAGAGAGGTGGCAAATGAGGACATCTCCCATCAGTAAGCCGTTAAGTTTGTATTCTAATTGACACGATTTGAATCTCATGAGAAAATTATGCCCTTAAAATTTTCTCACCACAATCGAGGAGACGAGGCTGTAGCGCGCAAAAGATTAGTTTGGAGTGTAATTCTCCGTGAGGTAACAATGTATTGACCAAAAAAAAAAAAAAAAAAAAAAAAAAAAAAAAAAACAAAAAAATGAAAACATCTCCTAGCACGTGGAAGCGAAAACAACTATAAACCCCAGCAGTAAACTTCTCTAATCTGTGTTCTTTGCTCCTATTTCAGCGAGAAATTTTGCTCCATGGATGAAATCACAGCAAAAGCAATGGAAATCGACAAGGCCCAAACGGAAGCGGGAGATGGAGACCGAGAAGGAGAAATTCAAAACCCTAGCTCTGCTTCCTCCTTCTCTTCTTCCGATTCCGACTCCGATTCCGATTCTGATGAAGCAGCAGCCGAAGACATCAAATCCAACCCCTAGAATCGCAGTTCAAAGACAATCCATGGAATTACGACGCTCACGTTCAGGTACATACATTCTACTTGCTCTCTTTTGTTCATTTTTCATTCTTAGGGTTCCTTTGATGCTGTGTTTGCTTTCGTACCAACGAGTTAGTTATCAAATTGGTCCATGTGATGTTTGGTCAGTATATTCAATCTTTGAGGAAGCTTGGCCATATCAAGAAACTGCGGCAAGCGAGGGAATCGATGAAGGAGCATTTCCCTTTAACCCTAAGATGTGGCAGGAGTGGGCCATGGATGAAGCTTCATTAAATGCAAAGTGTGTACTGTTTCCTGATAGGCTTACATGTCCTAATCACAAACTAAATATAATTTGCTTGTTAGCACATCTCATGAAGATTGTATCATGAACCACTCATTGTCGGACATACAATTATCACTACTGATATATTTTCGATGAGTGCGAGTGGACACCATCTTCATGTTGTACGGGGGAAGAGAAAAACATTAGACAGAGTGGCGTGACTAAGAAGCACATAATGGACATGAATCAAAGCACAAAGGATATAAACAGTTGAAACAGGGTCTAGGATAACGGTAATGGTTTACAATGTCCACCTTACTCAAGCCAGTTGAAAGTCCTCTAGAGGTACATTATGCCATGATGAGCAAAGACCACTTATGATTCATGAAAGAAATGCACGTCTCCATGAATGTCACATGATGAGACGTGTGCATGAGATCAGTGAAAGGTCTTCACAACTATGGCTTTTATGTGAAAGACTTTGATATTGGAAGATTACAACGAAGAAAGTAAGAAATAGGCTTTTACATTGTTTTGGAGGAAGCTAAAATGCATATATATATATATATATATATATATATATATATATATATATATATATATATATATATATATATATATATATATATATAGGGAGCTGATCCTCTAAGAACGGTTCTCACGGATTTCTGTGAGAACTTTCACGTGGGTCGTCGGATCTGATAGATCAAATCAAATAAAATTAGATCTCTATCAGATCCGATGGCCTACGTAAAAGTTCTCACATGAATTCGTGAGAACCGTTCTTAGGGGATCAACTCACTATATTATATATATATATATATATATATATATATATATATATATATATATATAAACTCAAAAGTTTTTAAGTTGGTAACTGAAATTAAGGTCACTGGAATCTAAAAAGCAAAAACTAGTAGGGCAAGTTTGTCATTAGGAAAAGAGAGAGAACTTGAGGTTCTATTAATCAGATTAATAACTTCCATATTAGGGTGCAACAATATATCTTTTGAGCATAAAAGTTCACAGAAGTAGGGAAAAGCTTGTCTCAGGAACATGAAGTTGTTTCTATTAGAAAGTTGAGCCTAAAAGCAATAAAGACTTTCACTGTTGAAACAAGGACTTTATTAGAGTAAAAATAGGATTATTTGTTATAGTAGAAATAGAATTTTTCTTTTCTTTATTTTGGATTCTCCTACTCTAAGTAGGAATAATGTGTATTCTCCTAGTCCTATTAGGATATGCTTTTCTTTTCTCTGTAAATAAACGACCACACCCTAATTGAGGGTATATGGTCTTCATCTTCTTCACCTCAACATGATATCAGAGTAAAGATCCTAACCCTAGCATCTTCTTCTTAAAAAACCCTATCCTAGCTTTTCTTGCCTTTGCCTAAAACAAATCAAAGAAAGCTACTTAATCTTCTTATGTAGTAAAATTTTAATTTTACTGTAATAAACATTTTGTTCTTGTTCTTCTTATTCACATGGTTGATATCAAAGAAATCAAAGACCTCTTTGGGATTCAAATTACCACTGTGAAGTTGAATGGCAAAAACTTTTTGTTATGAAAGAAATCTGGTAGTCTTCCTTGGTGCAAGAGGCAAATTGAAGATATTTACTTTTGCGAATTCTGCCTCTACTGAAAAGGTGTTTGAAGAATAGGAATGAGACAACTATTTGGTGCTGACTTGGCTTTGGAACATGGAATCCCAGTGAGTGCCAATTTTATGTTCTTAGATACTACAAAAGAAATTTGGAAGCTGTTCGTGATACTTATTTCATGAAGAAGAATGCCTCTTGAGTTTTTAAAGTGTATGGGGACCTATTTAGTCTTCAACAAGGCGGCGATAGTTTAGAAGATTACTACAATCACTTCAAGGGTATTATCGATGAACTTAACCAGTATCATCCAATCACTAATGATATTGAAGTTATTAAAAAACGTGAAAAATTATGTCTGTAAGTTCTTTCAGGTCTCAGTTCTCAACTCAAACCACTTTGAGAATAGCTACTAGCAGGTGAAGGGGGATTCCCTCTTTGTAGAATAGTTTCTCATGACTATCTCTGTTTTAGAATCTTCTACAACAATTTCTGATCCCTCTCAAGTTGAGGGCTCCGCCTTGGTTTTCTTTACTGGCCGAGGTAATACTTCTCGAGGCTATGGTGGTATGTCTTTTTGTGATCGTCATTTATCTACTAGAGGTTGTGTTTTTGGCTGTTCTCAGGATAATTCTTGAAAGTGTACTCATTGCGATAAAACCAATCACACTATTGATCGATGTTGGGAGTTGTATGGCAAATCTTCCTGGCTTTCTCGAGTCTATTATTTATCTAATTTGTCTGGTACTACTAGATCATCTACTACATATGACTCTAATACTCTTGGTACTTTCGCTGACGAACTGTGACTTGATAAAATCTTAGTACGATTCTCTGATTCAAAAGATACATTCAGTTTCTACTTCAGATATTGCTATCTTGACATATTTAGGTATTTTTGGCAAGGTTATCACTTTCATCTGGATCATTGATTTTGGTGCGTCAACCCACATGACTAGTAAATCTACAGTCTTTTTCATTTTTCACACAATATTTTTTGCCCTTCTATAGTTTTTGTTGATGATAGTTTCAAACAAGTACTAGCACTGGTATTGTCAATCTCACTTCTTTTCTCGCACTCACTGTTAATTATATTCACATGTTTTTTTATCTTGTATGTGTGAGTCGTTTGACCAAAGCTTTTCAGTGTTCTATAATTTCTCCTTTATCATGTATTTTCAGGACCTTCAGACGAAAAAGGTGATTGTTGGAGGGTATGAGCAGATGGTCTATATTATCTTCAATGCGGTGATCAACTTAAAGTGAGTGCTTCAGTTATGGCATGTGATGAGTCTGCGATAAAGTGACACTTACATTTAGGTCAAGCATCTTTAAATTCATTAAATTGTATTTCCTTTTGCTAAGGTTGTCTCAGAGTTACAATGTAAGTCATGTCAGTTTGGTAAACATCATAGAACTTTTTTCATCTTAGGTAGTTAATCGATGTAGTTCTCCATTTGGACTTTTTCATACTGATATTAGGGTCTTACTCCAGTTAAAAGTGTGCCTGATTTTCTTATTTTGTAACTTTTATTTATGATTATTCTCATATGACTTGGTTATTTTTAATTAAAGATGGCTCTGAAATTCTCTCATTTTTTTCAAAGATTTCATAAAGAAATTAGTCTTCAATTTAATTGTTCGCTTAAGATTTTACGATCTCATAATGTTTTAAAATATGTGCAACATGCTCTTAAAGATTATTATGTTTCTCATAGTATAATTCATTAATCTTCGTGTGTTCTTACATCTCAACAGAACAATGTTGCTGAAAGAAAAAAATCATGATTTACTTGACATTGCTCGAACACTAATGGTTCATATGCATGTTCTCAAGTAATTTAGGCTGACACAGTCTTTACTGTGTCAATGAATAGGGTTGCTTCTTCTGTTTTAGATGGCAAAACCCCATTCTCAATTCTTATAGCAGTCAAGATCTAGCCAATCTCAGAGATTGAGATCTGTGTCCTGCCGTCTCAGAAGGGCCACAAGCAATCAACATATCAATACGCCAGTTGGCTCATATACAACCCCGAGGAGAGAGATTCTCGAGCCCAACCCGAGACACCTTGCAACTCTGAAGAGAGGACTTCGAGTTCTTTCTAATCGCTGACATCCTCGACTATTGGACATCACCGACTCCCGTTGGACACAACGCAGCAATAGGAGTTCCTGATCCCCAGTACAGTTGCATCGTCATGGTATTCCCTGTATTCTAAACACCTCCCCTATTTCAGCGAGAACAGTTACTGGTGGTGGCGGATATCCCAGCATGTCAATCCCAACAAAGAAGCGTAGCAATCCTTACAGATATAGAAGGATCGTAAGAGCAGATCATGAATCACAGAGAAAGATCCACTCCATCTGTTACAGCACGACTGACTACTTATAGACGAAAGGAAAATGAAAGGCAAAAAGAGAAAAAGATTGTAAAAGACCCCCACTGTAACACACAAAAATAAGTGAATTCCTCCTCTCCTCCCTGAGGTTATTCCCATTCTGGGTTTCCACGTAATATCTAAGTCTGGTCTGCTTACTGTGTTGATTTTCATTTTTTACGTCACGTTAGACAAAACCCCCTTCAGCTCGTGGTGTGAGATCGACTGTTTGATCAATCACATAGAAAAATCTCCACCACAGTTCTTTATGTTGAAAAACAACTGTTTGATTTACTTCCAAAAGTTTTTGGATACGTGCGTTTTGTTCAAGTTCTCGAAAAAGATATGATAAATTAGATTCTCGAGCAATTCAGTATGTGTTTCTAGGATATTCTCGGATATAAAAAGATATCGATGTTGGAATCCGTGAACATGAAGTATGTGATTTGTGCGTACGTCACTTTTTTGAAAACACACCTTACTTTTCAGCCTTTCTGGGTTCCATTATAACTTTTTCGACCACTTTTGTTACTTTTTTGTACCCCTAAGACTCACCTCCACTCCAAACTTATCAGCAACGCAAGAAGATTACCACTGATCCTGACAGCTTACCTCATCATCAGTCATTTGCTTTCACTGAAGTGTCTGAGCTTCTCATAACTCTTCGAAAAGGTACTCGTTCTTATACTCAGCATTTTATAGCTAAAGTGTTATCTTTCTCACATTTATCTCCTATGTACTTTAGTTTTGTAACCACATTATCTTCTATGTCTCTCAAAATCTTATCGTGATGCTATGTTGGATCTTGGATGAAAAAGTATTATGAATGAAGAGATGACTGCTTTGCATGCTAATGAGACATGGACTTCTTTACCACTGGAAAAATAAACTACTGGTTGACGATGGATATACACCATCAAATTTCTCTCCAATAGACAGATTGAGTGTTTGAAGTCACGGATGGTTGCCAAAGGCTAACATAGACTTATGGTGTTGATTTTTTTAAGACTTTCTCTTGATAGCTCATCTGCTTTATGTTCACATTTTTTTATCAGTTGTGGTAGTGAAACAATAACCTTTGTATCAGTTATATATTAAAAATGCATTCTTGCATGAAAATCTTCAAGAGGTGTATATACTTCAACCCCCGTTTACGAGGTTCAGGGGGAGACGAAGATCTGCAAAATCAAAAAAGTAATCTATGATTTGAAGCAATTTTCACGAGTATGGTTTGACAAATTTAATATTGTTGCACACTATGAATTGAGATGGAGCTCCTCTGATCACTCTATATTTGTAAGACATCCTTCTGTTAGCACTATTATTTTACAGTTTATGTTGATATTATTGTCACTGGAGATGATCATCAATGTATTTAGTTAAAAGCTTATTTTGAGTTCTCATTTTCATATGAAAGATTTGATCTCTTAAGGTATTTTCTAAGGATCGAGGTTGCTCGCTCTTCGGAATTTCTTTTTGTCTTAAAAAATACCTTACTGATTTGTTGGAAGAAACCGATACATTAGGATTTAACCATTGATACTCCTATAGATCCTAATATTCATTTAATTAAAACCTAAGAGAGCCGCTTGCTAATTCTAAAAAGTACAGACAATTGATTGGTAAACTAATTTACTTGACTGTCACTCGATCTGATATTACATTTGCTGTGGGTGTGTAAATCGATATAAGCAAAGTCCGCATAAGCTTCATTGGACTACTGCTTGGTCGTATCTTGCGGTATCTTAAAGAGGCTTCAGGTAAAGGGTTGTATTATTGTTTTTTATCTCATTTGAACATTGTGGCATATTCCTATGCTGATTGAGCATGTTATCCTATTGATCGTCATTCTACTACTGGTTATTGCACTTTTGTTGAAGGTAATTTGGTGACATGGCAATGTACAAAATAAAATATTGCTCGATCCACTATTGAGGCTGTGAATAGAGCCGACTTTGTGAATTGATGTGCATTCATTCTATTCTTTCTGAATTAGGTGTTATCTACAGCAAACCAATGGTGATGTATTGTGACAATCAAGCGGTTATGTATATTGTCAATAATCCTATTTTTCATGAGTGAATGAAACATATTGAAGTCGACTGCTGCTTTATCAGAGACATGGTGAAGACACATCAGTCATTTCGTTCGTTACATCGAGTTGTCGACTTGGAGATATCTTCACTAAAGTCTTATCTAGAAAGTGTTGTCTTTATCGAGACGAGTCCGAATCGCGATTCGTTAATCACGCAACCCGTTCACCGACTCGGCCAGACTGGAGTCGACCCGGTCGGACTCGACCGAGTCGGTGAACGGGCTGTACGCCCGTGATGCTTCTCACGTTTAAAAGGAAAAAAGGAAAAGAAAAAAAATTAAAACTTATCTCAGATCTGAAGCTCCAGCCTGCTTCTCGGCCGACGACGCGTCCCCGCCTCCGACCGACGACGCCTCCCCTCCTCCAGGTTCCTCTCTCCCTCTCCCTCTCCCTCTCTGTTTTTCTCTCCTGTCTCTCTCCTCTCCCCCTCTGTTTCTCTCGCCCTCACCCTCTCTGTCTCTCTCTCCCTCTCCCGTCTTTCTCTCTCTGTCCCTCTTTTAATCTCTCTTAATCTCTCTTTATATATTTAATATATATATATATTAGATATTTATTTTAATTTAATATTATAATATAATATAAAGTAGATATTTAGTTTAATATAAAGTAGATATAATATAAAGTAGATATTAGGAAGATATGATTTAATTTAGTTTAGTTTAAAATTAATTTAATTTAATTAAAGGTATAGATGTAGGATTAAAATTTTATTTCATTTAGAGATATAGATTTAAAATTTATAGATCTAATTTTTAAATTTAATTTATAGATTTATTTTTTAAATAGATCTATTTTTTAAATTTAATTAGATATGATTTAATTTAGTTGATTTAAGTATAGATATGAAAGACTGAGACTTATAGTTTGATTTAAGTAATTTTAAATAGATCTCTCTAATTTTAAAGGATTGATCCTTACATGTCCATCGAAACAGAAAACAATCAAAAACATGTTCATATCGGACAAATTAAAAAAAGTTGAAAAAGCCATTTTAAAGTTCTTCCTCTTCAATGAAGATATTCGTTTTAGTGAGAAAAGTAGAGGTATAAGAGAAGCAGATGGTGGTGGTGAAGATGCAAGGGTTTTATCTAGTTCTAGTAGTAGTGATGGTGAAAATGGTGATGATAATGATGACGGTGATGGCAGTAATGGCGGCGGCGGCGATGATGACAATAATGGGGGCAACAATAATGCTGATAGAGGAATTTATAGTCTTGAAGGTTATATGTAAGGGTGAGTTTGACATCAGGTCAAGATTATGGTGTGAGATATGTCCATAACTACAGGCACAATTAGAGAGATTTACAAGTACTAGTATCGGTTTATCTACTTACTGCAGAGATGATTATGATGATGATTTTGTGTCCCATCATAATTCAATGTGGACATAACTATATTAGCATGTATTTATCAATGTAGTTTATGCAATTTACTATTTTGTGCATGTATTTTGATGTCTCTATCGACGATGCGTGTATATATGCTTTCACTTTATTTTAGTGTGCTAGGTGATATGTTTTGGACATGAGATATATGAATGTTGATGTCTACATTTTTTTTTAAAAGATTTGTCATGATTTTTTCAGATTTTTTTGAACTTTCTATATAGCGTTTTGCGTGTATCGCCCGAGACCGATTCGAGTCATCAAGACCGATCCATCTCAATTCCCGCCGAGTCGGCGTTCGAGACTGCGACTTTGAACCATGCTTTCTTCCCAAATCCTAGTCATCATCATGGTATGAAGTTGCTCTTGATGCAAGCAATGCAGTGTCATTAAGGTAGAACTTGGGTGAGAAAGAAAATTTGTCAGAAGGCATGCATAATGATTGTACTCAGAATAACAAGGCAGTTGCACGTCAATGGGACATGAAATAGAGCCAAGTAAAGCAAGACTGATTATCATGAAGGGATGCTGGAAGAGGTACCATCTGAAGAAGCTATAGTACATTCTTTCTCCATAATTTAAATAAATTACAATCTGAATATTTGTCCGTCTATTGCATATCAGTAAAGGTTAATGTCCTCACACATTTGTCCTTTGATGTAACCATTTTGTTGTCCTTTTCGTGCTATAGTATTATGCCTTCCTCTTGGATGTGCTCACACATGTATGGTCTCTGTGATTTTTTTTTGTATATAAAAATCATTCACGTCATTTGATGTGTCTGTACACATACAATTACATGTGATATTAGTGGCATTGAGCTATCTTCCTAGTAAACATTCTATCTGACATTTTCTTTATCCTGTAGTTCTGAAGCTTTCACTGACATTAAGAAGATTTATGAATGTGGAGTACATGAGTATTTGGTAGGTTAAAATTGTCTATACACAGACCTGAACTTTTTTACATGTACACTTTTTAGGCTGAGGAAATTATACCTCATTTAAATGCAGTCTGTGCCGTTGTGGTGTGATTACTTAAATTTTGTTCAAGAACGCGACCAATTGGTATCACAATGTGCACCAGCTGGTGTCCTGAAAATGAGAAACTTGTTTGAACGTGCTCTCACTGCTGCGGGGTTACACATTGATGAAGGCAGCAAAATATGGGAGGCATACAGGGAGTATGAACAAGCTATCCTTTTGACTATTGGTGGTGATAATAATAAGGTCAGCATCAGATCTAAATCTGATATTATACACTACATTGTTTAAACAGTACAAAATAGCTGATCTATCTATTATTTTCTCTTTCAGGAAAAATCAAAACAGGTTCATCGGATACATGCTTTATTCCACCGACAACTATCTGTTCCATTGGTTGACTTAAAATCAACATTAGAAAACTACAAGGTTTGGGAGGTTGAAAAAGGGGACACTAATGATGCAAACTTGGAGGTTGATGGAATTCCTTCTAACATTGTCTCTGCATATAAAAAAGTTCTTGGAAATGTATAATGCTCGGAGGATGCATGAAGATCATCTGTCTAAAAGTGATGCTTCTGATGCAGATAGACTTCAATCATTTATGGTATAGTGTCCTCTCTTCCTTGATAGACTTCAATCTATCCCTCCTTCCCTCCCTCCCCTGCGGTGCGTGCCTCTCTGCATGTATGTTTTCCTGTGTGTGCATGCATTTTGTATGTATGAAATATTGTCAGCCTACACTTTCTTCTTTTAAGTTCATTTATACTTTTCCTGTTACATTTGAAGGATAATGTTGCACGTGTTTTTCTTTTACACCATCATACTACAAGGTTTGGTTTGGTTTGGTGTGAGATTCTATTTTTGACTTTTCTATAGAACTTTTATTTAAGTCATAATATAGAAGCTGTGAGGGGACAGAGTCAGCCTATTCATAGAGCGAAATAAGCAATCTGATGTCATGTTGGATAATTGGTTGCAAAAATCTGTTTGTAAAAGTTCCTGTGAACTGATTAAATCTCCCTTCAACCACAACGCTTGCGCCAAGCCTGTTCAGTTGTTCTGGAGAAGTTATAGGCTGATGGGTTATGCTAGGTTGACAGCCAGTTTTGAAGCAAAGATCAACTATGAAATGAATCCTAATTCTCTGTTTATTGTGAGGTACAACTAAAGTGAATGACTACAACTTACTGTTGTTGAAGTGGGTTAGTTGTTCCTTATGGCAAACAACAACACGGCTCAGTTGTTATGAGAAATAGTCAGCCAGCAGCAACACATTTTTATCTATCATGGATATTTGTGCCAGCAATTGCAGGGGTAGTGTCTCCTAAAAGTGACATGCTACAATAGCACAGTAGGGGAGAAAAGAAATGGAGCACAATACACGCGTAGAAACAAGATTAGATTTGTTGCTTGCAATGTGGGTTACTTGCTTATTAGAAAGTGCATACTTTGGTGAATTGTTAAATCAATTAATAATAAAGAAAATGAGAAGAAGAAAAATCTAAATGATGGTGGTTACAAGCTTATATCTGCTGTAAAATTGAGAAAACAAGTGTGAGATAGATAAGTAGCTATTATTTTTTTTTTAGTTTGTGGAAAATTCAGTGCAATTGGCACTTATGCTCTTTGCTAAAGGAAAAAAAGAAACACTCACACTCCACAAGCTAGGAATGGAAAATTAATTAAAACAATTCATGAGATATATGGATGGGTCATACTGGGAATTCAAGGGGAAGAGGATGGGTCAGTGGTGATTTACATAGATTAGACAATGGACTCCACTTTCTAAGAAGTGAGAGCCAACTCAGAGTTATGCTGTTAAGATTGCAAACAGTGTTATTTTCTTGTTATTACTGATAGAAAATTTCAGCAAATTGAGGATGAATCCTTGCATGATCCTTGTTGATTTTGACAAAAAGAAAGTTATATTTATCAGGATAGGTAACTAAGTGGAATGTGAAAGAGCTTGACGGATACATTGAAGTCAATAATTATATGTTTGCTCGGGGAATGAGAATTAAATATGAGGTGTGAATTTTGTATGGCGGGACTATTCATGAGTTCATATATGTCATGGGTGTTCACAATGACCACCGACAACCTTTTTTTCGAGGGGTGAAGTAATATTTTCAGTTACCCAAAGAGTCATCCTTTCACCCATAGCACTTTTCCAACTAGGACCTATGGCTTCACAATATGACATACAAAGAGATATTAAAGACAAAGTGGTAGCAAAACTAAAGTATATAGTAGATAAATGAGAGAGACGTGACTTTAGCAATAGAATGTTAAGTGCAAGAATGAGTATCTTTCGAAAAGAGCTGTTGGAAGCTCACTATTCTGGAGAATAAATTGATTGAGCAGGAGGCAAGAGTGGTATAAAAAGAGGAGACGATTCTTTGGGTGCAAGTGGTATAAAAAGGAGAACAAGAGTGTTAGAAGTAGTAGCGGTACTTGTAGAAAAAAAAAAATTATGATGTGTTTTTAAAGAATGTGACATCTACACAAACCACGTGATTTCTACTAATAGGATTCCATCAGCAAAAATCACCTACGAGAATAGCTTAACAAAACACACTTGACAGTTCATGGATCAAGTTTATCACACCCTTTATCTATATTATAAACAAAACAAACACTTGCAAATGTATTTTCGTTCAACAATGCCATTTTGTTGAGTAGCAAGAGCAAAATAATGCTTGTAAATTATTTTATGAGAAATACAATATTTTGAAGAGCATGTTGTACATATTGCAAAGCATTAAAACTCTAAATCAACTATTGAATTCATTACTAATATCCTTATGAAATCTTTGAAAAATTGAGAGAATTTCAAAATATTTTTCATGTAAAATAAAAACCAAATCGTAGGAGAGTAGTCATCAATAAAAATCACAAAATGAAAGAACAAATGAGGGATTGAGGTTTCACCCGAAACGTTTCGGTATCGGCATGTCGTACCGGTTTCGAAGGGGTCCGGTACAAAACAAAGGGGAAAAAACGGTTTCGAAAAGTTTTAGACGAACTTTCAAGTTTCGGTCAGTTTCAACTAAAAATTGGTAGCATCATTGGACTGAACTATTTTGAGTATTACCACCCATTAAATTAAAAAAGAGAGGAGAAATTCTGAAAATTGAAGAAAAAAATTTGCCTTTGATCGGTAAAAGGCCCAATTGAATGTCAAAAACATAAAAAGAATCAAGATTTGATCTGAAAAAGCCCTAAATCTAAGTAAAAAGAAAAAAGAAAAAAAGTAGAGGAAGGAGAAGAGAGAAACAGAGGATGAGAGGGGTGAATTACTTACTCGTGATCTTCCATTGGTGCCAGTTTGTTGTTGCTATGTTTCCTCATTAATTTTCAGTGGCCGCCGCATCTTCAAAGCAGCCGTCGCCTTATAGATCGATGGGTGTTACAATTTGGTTTTATGTTCTAAGCCAATACGAGTTGGGTTAAAATCAACCTGACCCATGAAGATAAGTAATATTTAGAGTTTAGTTTAATAGTTTCAAATATCACTCAAAACCCGTTAACCGACCCATTAAGTTATAAGAAATGTTTGGAGTTTGTCTTACAAATATGACCTGTGCCCGGCAGTATTATAAAAATCAGATTAATCGGCCGATTAGTCTAATCATTGGCAGTTCGTGTAATATTACATTTAGTGCTAGCACTGATTATGCGCTCGAGCGCTTAATCGGGTCCAAAACGATTAATTGGGCGCTTAATTGGTCTAAAATGATTAAGCTGCTAATTATTCTATTATTTATTAAATAGTAGATAAATTATGATATTTTGTTACTGTATATTTTGTATAAAGTGATACATATGTTTTATTGTTTTTTATTATTTCCAAATTAACTTATTTAACAATTTTTTCCATCAGTCTTTAAAGCTCATTATTTTGATTGATAAATTGACTAATTTTTATTTATCTTATTTTGCAGGTAAGTTCTTTGATTTATATTTATCTTGCAAATTTTGACATCTTGGATTACTCATGCAAAAAGAAGTTCTCTTCTTTTTTACTATTTATTTATTGTCTTGTTCATCATATCATGGTTTATAACTTCACATCTAGATATTGTCTTGTATCATATTTAGCATTTTCAATAATTAATTGTATATATTTGTATGTAATTGTGTCTGATTTATCCTGATTAATCTGATTAATCATTATTCAGTGTTGGACTGCATGAATAATGAAATCGATTTTTAGAACACTGGTGCCCGACCCATTAACTTATGATGAACCCTTAATACATTTTGTCATTTAACCCCTTAACATCTAACTATAATACACCTTTTCTTAGGATCTATTTAATTAAGCATCCTATAAAATAAAAAATGGCATCTTCTATGTGAATTATTTTTACATAAAACTCCCGAACCCAACCATTTAACTTATTATAAATCCATGATACATTTTGACAGTTAACCCCTTAACATCTAAATATAATACACTTTTTGTTAGGATCTATTTAGTTAGAACATACTATAAATAGAAATACCATCTTCTATGTTAATTATTATATATAACTTTTAGCATGATATTCTCCCCCAAAAAAAACATTGAGCATTTTATTAATCAAAATCGAGGCTGAAACTTGTTGAAACTATTATTTTGAAAGGATCCAAAATCGAAACTGAAACCAAGTCCTCAAACCTTCGAACAAACACTTTTAACTCAAGTAGGATCCTAAATGTTAGTATGGACAAACACTTTTAACTCAAGTAAGATGCTAAGTATTAGTATGAACGAACACTTTTAACTCAAGTAGAATCTTAAACATTAGTCTGGACAACTTCTTATGGAGCAATGCATCGGTTAATTTTCTAGAGAAAAAGTTCTATGATGCTTGTCTAATTAACGGGATTCACACTATGACTAAGACACCGACTAGGAGGAACTAACAAATTTATTGAATCTAAAGCATGACCTAAATGAAAGTGACATTGTTCTACCGGGTCATTGAATGCAAGGGGTGAAGCACCTACTCGAGGTCATCACTGTATTGGATAATACATAATCCTGACACCGGCAACAATGTGATTGATCTAACTAACTATAAAGGGCACACTCGCGAGAATCACTCTAGCCACATGAGACATGATCTCTAAAAGATATACTTCGGCCACAAGAAGACATACCACAACCTTTAGAAGCACTAACCTCTTCTAGCTTAAAAGATCAAGGCAGAATCTACAACAAGAAGGGATTAGAATTAGAAGATGTAATAGGAGATTCTGAAATCTAAGAAGTGGTGAGAAAGTATTCTACGTGCCAGAAGATGTCACATAGTGGCTTGAGATGAGAACTTGCGCCTAAAAGAAACTTGCACACAATAACTCATGCTACTTCTTAAGAACTTTAATGGCGTTCCTTGAGTTATTGTGCATAATTATAGAAAAGACCCTTACAAATACTAATATTACAAAATTAACCTTTACTAAGATAATATAGCACTTTCATGTGATGCCTGATGCCATGTTGGTTATCTTATTTGCTTGAGAATTTTTGGCTGGAGGTGGCTCATAAATGCTCCCTCATTTCTTCATTGTGGCGTTCCTTAAGTTTGAATTGAATCTAAACTAAATTGAATTGTTAAAACTCTCTATATTACTAAACACTTATCGTAAAATTACCATGGCTTCTTATCTGAGTATTTATTATCTCATCGATTCTTGTGTCATGGTGGAAACCAGATACATACAACTGCTATTCAGGGTTTACAACCTCAAACCATGAAACTTTTGCTTAGGTGCAGCTCAAATATTATTAAATTGCATACTTTCCACCTTTATGCTACTACAATCTATTTGTAACCAGCATAAAAGCTTCACATTGGATAAAATGTCTTAATCTACTTGAGAACTTTGTGATGTTTTAGTTTTTACTTGGCGTCCTTTAAGAAATAGGGAGGATGATTTTGCACCTAACTAGGAGCCACCTTAGGAGTTCTGTCAGTAACCGAGGCTACAAAGGGCCAATAGCTAAATAATGTTCTGAAGATGCTTGGTGTAGGATATGTATTTAGCCAAGTTGGTGGTGGTGGTCTTGATGGTAGGTTTGACATCAATCTATAGGAGGAAGGGGGGCAAGCATTTGTTAAGTCTCAAAGTTACAAAGGGAAGTGAATTTTTCTTTTTCTTTTTCCAACCTTTTATATGCTGCAGTTGTTCGTGAATCTCTCTGTTTTAACTGTAAATTTCATTCTGCAGGTAGAGGGGCAACCTACAGAAATGACTGAGGTGGTGCTTCAAAGCATGACAGTGATGTAAAACTTGTGGGGAAGAATACCTTTGCTGCACCCCGCGCTGTCAGACCCCTTGGATGGACTAACAAAGATGCAAAGCCTGCTGACAGCGTCGAGAAACCAAAATCTAATGATGAGTTCCGATCAATGCTTTTGAAGAAATGAAGATCTCCGTTTTGTGCTTGCCTCTCACTGGTTTTGTACAGTTTTGTATAGCCGATAGCTTTTATGATGTATTGTAAATTCCATGCTTAAGAACTCTGATCCAATTTATCAACGAAGCAAGAGCCTCTACAAGATTAGTTCAAATTGTGATTGTTGTTTACTTTAACGCGATGAAACAAGTGTTACTATACCACTAGGGTGAAACCTTTTTGAGGTTTGAGAATTATATCCATTTGTATCAGGCTACGATATCTGTTCTTCTAAAACTAATAAATTTTATGGAAACAATTATTTTTCGCCAGTTTGAGTATTGTCGTGCTACTTAAGGTGCCATTTGGCAATTGGAGTCCCGAGTTAGAGCAAGAAAGCAAGCTTCAGTTGGAATTTGGATTGGCCAAACCTTGGGGAAGAGACCTTTCAAAATGAAAAATGAAAAATAAAACCTTCGTGTAAGAGGACGAGACCCAAGATGTCCAAAAACACACATTTCTCAGCAAAATTTGACTAGAATCACCAACTTGTGTTTGTGATGATTCTCAAGTGTAAATAGTTTTGTAACTTTTGTAATGATTATCAAATTTCAATAGTTAGTTTAACGTATTCGTAAAAGTCAGATGATTCCTGTGGTCAGCTCTCATTCCCCAACTCGAAGCTGTTAAAAATATGAAATTTTAGCATCACAAGCAGCAGTTGACCTCACAAACACAGGCGACATCAATTATGGGCTGTTTGGTTAAGGGTGGAAGTGAGAAAGTGAAGAAGTGAGGAAGTGGTAATAGTTCCCTTTGGAACTTGAGAATTGGTTAATAAGTTTTTCGGTGTCTGGATGTTGTTGGGAAGTGTGATTTGAAAAATGTTATGTCTTTTCCTGTATTTGAATGGTAATATGGATGTGGAAGTGGAAAAGTTGACCACAAAGTTGACCGCAAAATAATATTAAAATAAAAATTAATTAAGAAAAATAAAAAATGGACTGTAATTAGAATGCAAGTTAGATTCACATGATCAAAAAATTAACTGTTTTGTATTACAACTTATTACAAATGAGATTTACATGACCACAAAATTAACTGTAGCACTCTGAAATTGAGAAAATGATTGTGTAAAAGAGAAAAGAGAAAAGGAAAAAAAGTTTCTTATTTTCTTTTTTCGGTGTTTAGATAGATGGGAAAGTGAGCATTTATACCTCCCCATTTCAGTACTTCCGCTCACTTCTTGCAACCAAACACCCCATATATGTATTGGGTTTTGTCCATGCTTTCTTTCTCAAAAAACTATAAAGAAACTGTTGCTAGCTCTAAAGATCCTCGGATCGTCAATGAAGGACGATGGCAGCCTTCTATTGTGTATGTGTTGGCTTTCTTTATTTTCTTTCTGATCCAACGTAAAAAGCAATAAATGGCAGTGCTTTTAACTTTTAAGAAGCACGCCCAACAAAAATTCTCTGTTAAGATTTCAAAACAGGACCACATAAATTATTCAAAAAGTAAATGGATCAAAGTTGAAAAATAAATTTAAATGCTATAATATAGAGGAATGAGCATGTTAGGTCTGCCTAATGTTTGAGATTTTGCATGGGATGGAGCTCAACTCGTTTTGGATATTACTTCATTTATAATTCGTGATATAATGCTTTGAAGAGAAAAAGGAGAGGGAGAGAAGTGATGAATTCAAGAATTTAGATATAAGAAGGAATGGAATCAAAAAGACTTCGACTGTAAAGTACAAGAAAAACAGAGACAAACATTTTAGTGTGTCATCAGTCATGGATTTTCATGGATTTTAACGGAATTTATAAGGAGTTTGGGAATTTTAAGTAAATTCATCAAAATACCCCTAATGTTTTAATGAAATTCGAAAAACTCTCGTAACCTTTATTTTTGCACACTTACACTCCATTTGCCGTCTAAATTTGAACTCTTATTATATTATAATTGTGTAATTTTCAAGCCGCTCTTATCTTCAGTTGAGTCTTTCTTCAACCCCTCTCCCCCCTCCGGACTCTCTCCCCGAATCCGCTCTCTCTCTCTCTCTCTTTCTTAACCAAGAAAGGGAATGTCAATGCATATTTCGTTGTTGTTAGAAATATCAATGACAACACGTGACTCATCTGAATACATGTGAAAAAAATTCTTCATGAAATCAATCAAATCTTAAAAATCTCCATAAAGATAGAAACACATGGGACTCATGCACCATGTGTTTCTTACTCTCTCAATCAATATTTTCTATTGTTTCTCCTAAATCAGTGTAAACATGTAATCAATATGTGTGTATATATATAACCAAGAACCATAATTAGTGGCATCTTATCTACACAAATAAGTGTTCTTCTCCTTCTTCTCTTTCTTGGTATCAAAGCAACTCTTATATCATGTTGAGTATTCCCTCTTCATCATCCTCATCCTCGGGCTCTCCCAGTGCTCCTCCTACCAGGACCCACTATATGGTCACCAGAACACATGATAACACCAGAATACCAAAGATCTGGCTAGCCACCCGATATCCCATACCTACATGTCTCATCGCTGACTTTGCCACCTTCCCTGTCGAACCCACATATTTCACGCAAGTTCTAAAGATCCCAAGTGGCGTCAGGCAATGGACACTGAGATGAATAACTTGCTTAAGAACAAAACCTGGTCTTTTGTGTCATACCACCCTATCATGAATCTGGTTGGCTGCAAATGGGTTTTCAAGTTAAAACATAAACCTGATGGTTCTGTTGACAGGTATAAGGCCCGCCTGGTGGCCAAGGTTTTCATCAACAAACAGGGTTAGACTATGATGAGACATTCAGCCCGGTCATCAAACCGATCACTGTCAGTACCGTGTGTAGTCTGGCCGTCTCCAAAGGTTGGTCTATCCAACAGTTAGATGTGAATAATACACTTTTGTAGGGTTTCTTACTAAGATGGTCTACATAAAACAACTTTTGGGGTTCATCGTTCTCCCTCGTCCCAATCATGTATGTAAGCTTCACTACAATATTTATGACCTCAAACAGGCTCCACGGGCCTGATTTTCTCGCCTCAGCAGTTATCTAGTCACAGTGGGCTTTGTGTGCTCCAATTCTTACACGTCTCTCTTCCTCCGACAGGTTGGGACAAATCATCTTCTGATTCTTATCTATGTGGACGACATCATCATCATAAACGATGACTCACGAGCTGTCACTCCTCTTATTCATGAACTAGGCTGGGAGTTCTCATTAAAAGGTCTTGGCCCACTGCACTATTTCTTGAGCGTGGAGTGTTACCGTACACCCTCAGGTCTCTTTCACTCTCAACAGAAGTACATACGTGACTTGCTTCTCTGGCTCAAGATGGATAGTATCAAACCCGTCAGCCCATCTATGCCTATTTCATGTAAGCTCTCCAAGGTTGTTGGTAAACCTCTCTCTGACCCCTTTGTCTATCAAAGGATGATTGGGGCTCTACAATACCTAAGCTTTACTAGACCCGATGTTGCCTTCTCGATGAACAAGGTCGCTCAGTTCATGCAAGCACCAATCGATGAGCATTGGAGCACTGTAAAATGGATCCTCCATTACCTAAAATCTACCATTCAGTATGACCTTTTTCTCTCTTGTCATTCTTTTGTACAACTTACTGCTTACACCGATGCAGATTGGGTAGGGTCGATCGATGATCGAAAATTCACCAACGGCTATTGTGTCTTTCTTGGTACAAATCTCATTTCTTAGAACTCGAAGAAGCAGTGCACTATGACACTATTTAACACTGAGGCAGAGTATAGAGGCGTGGCAACGCTACCGCAGAGGTCGTATGGTTGCAGTCATTATTTCGTGAGTTTGGACTTCTACAATCTCCCCCAATAGTTCTCTATGACAACGTCGGTGCAATGTATCTCTCGGTCAATCCTATTCATCATTCACGCTCTAAACATGTTGAGATCGACATTCATTTTGTGCGAGACTATATCGCTAATGGAGTCCTGCATGTTCAGTTTGTGAGCATTAAAGACCAACTAGCAGACATCCTTACTAAGCCTTTGAGCTCATTAAGATTTTCTATGCTGGAGAGCAAGTTCTCGATTTTTTCAAACCCGCTTCGCTTGCGGGGAGTGTTAGAGATATCAATGACAACACGTGGCTAATGTGAAACATGTGATTCATGTGAAAGGAATTCCTCATGAAATCAACCAGATCCTAAAATCTCTCCATGAAGATAGGAACACATGGGACTCATGCACAATGTGTTTCTCATTCTCTCTCTCAATTAATATTTCCTATTGTTTCTCCTAAATCAGTGTAAACATGTAACCAATATGTGTATATAATATACAACCAAAAATCATACCTATTGGTATCTTGTCATTACACAAATTAGTGTTCTTTTTTCCCTCTCTTCTTTGGCACACATGAGTCACGTATTATCATTGATATCTCTAATTTTACAATGAATTTTTTGACTTGATGGGCCTGACTTTTTGCAAGTGTAGCTTTCATTTCATCGGCTTATTCACAAAATTATTTTTTCAATTTGTCCCAGAAAATCAAGCCACATCCGAAATTATAAGCAACACAATCATGCATAGTATAAAGTCACAGTAATAATCATCAAAAGCATCACATTTGTTGTATAAATATCATCTTATTAGCTCTAAACAGACATCTTTCATTAAAATAGACATTAGGCCAAAAAGATTTCCCCTTTTTCAAAATTTTTCAAACCCAAAATTTCCAAAAAAAAGTTGGCTAGAAGAAAAAGGATGTCATCATCAGCATCACCAGTTGCAGCATCCTTAAAGTTAACAATAGAATCGCAACATTCTAGCTCGTGATGTATGATGGGTTGGATGTGATTTTGAGTGCGAAGAAAGAGAAAAAGATAATCAAAATAGGACATTATAATTTTAATTACAATTGTGAGTTCAAGGTAAGAGAGAACAAGAGAGAGAGGAAAGTGACTGAAGAAAGCTCAAACTTTAAGTAAGTACAGTTTAAGAATCACACAAATATAATTTAACAGAATTTATGATTTAGACGACAAAAAGGAAAAAACATGCAAAAATAAATAGTAAGCCAGGGACATCCAATAAAATTGGAACAATATGAGTTTTGTGAGTTCATCTTAAATGTTAGGGGTAATGATTTTATCAGGAATTTTTGACTGAATCAAATAAATTATAGGACATTTTAGTTTGACAAAGTTAAAGGCAAAATAAGGTCATGAATAAAAAAAAAAAAAAATCATGATCATATATTATTACTGGGTTTCTAATATAAAGTTTTTTGGATATTAATAGGAAAAGCTGAGAGAGCACATGCTCAAGGATTTTGTGAAATTTATATGTTTAAAAGACAAGACAAATAATAATAAAAGAAAAGAGATGGATTTCACAAAAGACGGAAAAAAAACGAAGGAAAGAAAACGAAAGGTAAAGGAAAAGGGGACTTTGTCGACCTGGTCCATCAACCTCGGTTAACGTGACACGCGAGGCAGTTGACCGTGCGTACAGGTGACGTCACCAAGGCATGGCGAGACTGGCTTTTGGTCCGAACGGGCTGTGGGGCCTTGCTGATGTGAGGGTGACCAGGCATCCTAGACTTGCGGACTTGGGGGACCCACGTGCATTGGGATGTGTCGTGCAGCAGAGCAGCAAAGGCTGTTGGGCCCTGGGCCCTGGGCCTTCTGATGCGGGCGCGACCTCGGATCACGCACCTGAATCGATGAAACCGCATCCTTTTGAGTCCTTTTGTTTCTGGCGTTCATTCATGCTTCAAAAAAATTGCAATACAATTCATGTAGATTTTAATTTTCAGCTTTCGATGTCTTTAGTTAGAGATGATAACTTGTATTTGTGGTAAATACTTGATATGTTAGTTGTTGAAATAATGTCTTACATTCGTCTCCAAAGCATCAGACGTAGCTACACGCCAGCTTGGGCGAACAGAGGTCGGTCTCTATGACGATGACCAGATCATCTTCACGATAAGTGTTGGAACCATCAGAGACAGGTAGGGATGCGCCGGAGAATAGTCGCCAAACACAAGAACAAAGCAAATAAAGAAGAAAGCGAGAACACAAGATTTTAACGAGGTTCGATAATTTGCCTACGTTCTCAGGACAGAAGGGGAAAGAGTTCTTATTAACTAATCAATTACATGATACAATCTCAGAAGCAATTATCTCTCTTTATATAGGCATGGAGTCCCTCAAGAAAAAAGAAATCAACAACTACAAATTCTGATCATAAACGAATTCAGACACCTGCTCGGATTCGCCCAGAATCCTCTTGTTGTCGACAACTCAAGGGGACTGTCGACAGTTCTTTGACAAACTCCACTTTCGGTAAATGTTGTCGACAACCCAAAGTGGTTGCTGTTGATAACTCGCTTCAGCAGCTGAGCGCATCCGAGTCTGACTATCGACAGCCTATTGTCGACAGCCTAGGGTTGTCGACAGTCCTATGCTTTATCATTTAAAAACTTCATCCTCTAATTTTTTTTTTATTCTTCTCTCTCCCCACAATTTGGTATCAGAGCTTTCCGGGTTCGACGGAGAGTTTCCGTTCTGGTGGAGCAAATCAACTTGAAAATTGTTTACAGTTTGCTCGGAGGTAAAGATATGTTCTTTCCTACTTGGATTTGTTTTTACTAATCGTTTTTCGCATAACTTTGAGAAATTTACCTGAGAAGATGGCTAGAGATAATTCATCCACAGTGAAAACTGTAAACCCACATCCATTGAAAATAGATGTGGTAAAGTTTGATGGCAAGAACAATTTTGAGATGTGGAGGCGTGAGGTGATGGATGCATTAACGACATCAAACCTAAAAAACACTCTACATTTAGAAGAAAGTTGGAGAAAACTTCTGAAAAAAAATTGGGATAAGATGAATAGAACGACGTGTAGTCTCGTAAGGTCTTATTTGACACAAGACATCAAGTATCATATATTGTATGAGACTTCCGCAAGGAAGCTGTAGGAGACTCTCGAAAAGAAGTATCCGAGGAAGAGCATCAAATTGCAATTACTACTGAAGAGGGGGCTTTACCACTTCCAGTTGAAGGGAGGACTCTCCATTGACGAACTCATGAATAACTACACTAATGTTCTTACAGACTTAGTTAATGTGGATGTGGCGATTGAAGAAGAGAATAAGGCATTGATTCTTCTGAATTCCCTTCCTGATGAAGAGTATGAAACCTCTATCCTAACTTTGATCAATGGTAAATAAACACTTAACTATAGAAATATGTCAGCTGCTCTTGTAAATTATGAAGTGAGGAGAAAGGACAAGCAGTCTTCTTCCAATGATACATCAGCAGAGGCGTTGACGGTAAGAGGCAGAGGTTCCAATCGAAAGGGCAAAGGCGAGCATGGTGAATCAAAGTCCATGCCAGGCCCCAGAGTCTGAAAAAGAACCAGTGCGCTTTCTGCAAAAAATTAGGACACTAGAAGATTAATTGTCTAATGATCAAAAATAAGAATGAAGAGTCAAAGACCAAAGCAAATCTCGCAAAGGTGATAAATACCCAATCAGGTAGTACTTTATAGGACGGTGGATCAAACTCTGACTCAATGGTATTCTCTTTCTCTGTCACTACTCCTACTATTAGTTACTCAGGCAATTCTGAGTGGATGCTAGATACATGAGCTACCTATCATATGTGTCCTAATAGGGATTGATTTTCTAACTTTAAGAAGCTAGATGGATGCTCTGTTGTCATAGGTGATGATCGTCTATGCAACATGGAAGGGATATGTACGGTTCATATCAAGATGTTTTATGGGACGGTGCGAGAATTGAAAGAAGTGAGATATGTCCTCAACTGAAAAGAAATCTTATATCTGTTGGTGGCTTGAAAGAATTGAGTCTTGAAGTATCTATTAGAGATGGTGTTCTCAAGATGACTAGAGGCTCGATGGTTATTTTGAAGGGCGTCTGACGCAATAACCTTTACTACTTGAAGGGTTGTATAGTAATAGGGCAAGTGGCGACTTCTACAGATTCAGATGACGATTGTACCCGGTTTTGGCATATGAGGTTCGGACATACAGGGAAAAAGTCTTTGTAAGCTCTTTCAAAATAAGGTCTATTGAAAGGTACCAGAACCTGCAAAATTAGATTTTTGTGAACATTGCGTCATCGAAAAGAAAACAAAGGTGAAATTCGACACTGTAACTCATTGCACCAAGAGAATTCTGAATTATGTTCTGATATTTGGGAACCTACCAAGATGGTATCTATTGGAGGTAACCACTGCTTTGTGTCTTTTATATATGACTACTTTAAGTGATGTTGGGTATATACCATGAAGCACAAAGGAAAGTTCTGGAGTTATTCGTAGAGTGAAAGAGAACATGGAGAAAAGCACGTGAAGAAAGATCAAGGTACTCCATTCAGACAACGGTGGAGAGTATACAAGAGATCCTTTCCTACAGCTATGCCACGATGAGGGTATAAAAAGACATTTCATAGTAAGAGAAACATCACAACAAAACGGGATGGCTGAAAGGAAAACATGACCTTACTAAACAAGGTCCGATGCATGTTATCCAATGCCAGTTTATCAAAATACTTTTGGGCTGAGGCATTGGTATATGCTTGCTATCTCGTTAACGGGTTACCGTCGTCCACGATAGGAGGTAAAACTCCTCTGGAAGCTTGGTCAGAAAAAGTTGCTCAGGATTATGATTTGATAAAGGTATTTGGATGTCCGGCCTACTATCATGTTAAGAAAGACAAATTGGACTCAAGAGCGAAGAAAAGTGTGTTCGTAGGAGGATTCAAGAAAGGTATAACAAAATCTGGGATTTGAAGGACAAGAAATTTATCCTAAGCAGAGATGTCACATTTGATGAGGCTTCAATGGCGTAGTGGTCACTTTCTGACACGTTTGAGATCGTGATATGTGTCAATCCAGCCTCGCACGGATGTGCGACGTGTGGTTACTTTCAGAACGGTTAATTCAAAACCATCGTCTAGTTTGGATTGTGAGCGGGTCGGGTGATTAATATAAGAGTCAGATCCGATTACAGAAATTTCTATCCTTAAGCCTAATCTTAATTTAATAGCAACCTCTTGAGTGCAGTTCATGCTTATCTGCAGCCGAGCACAAGATAGAGATTGACCCTCTCCTATATCAATTCAAACTCAGATAATGGATTTAGGTATTCAAACTGAGCATGACTCCTTAACCTTATCTATTTAACATGACTTGTATAAATAGAGGGTTCCTTCCAATGGGAAAGAGGCCAAGTTCACCAGAATCCAGAGAATACTTTTGTAATCACCATTGACATAGTGAAATCTCTCTTTCCCCGTGGTTTTTTTCCTTTTAGGTTTTCTCGTATTTTTATTGTGTTTGCGATTAACTTCTCTGTGATGGTTACATTCACTCCCTATTTTGGTGCATGGATTGATCCTTAGAAATTACCCACTACAAATGGTGAAGTCTACAAACTCTCAGTAGGTGGAGAGTGAAAAGACCAAAAGAATATCACAGCAGGTGGAGAATGATGCTACTTCATCATCTCTAGATAGGACAGCATTATTGGAGATCATACTCGCGGTGATACAAGATAGTGATCATGTAGCGATCAGGATGCTGATAATGATGAGGATCAAGGGCATACTATGAGAGATTGTCTAAGAACACATTACAGTTGGAAGAGCCCTCAGGAATCCACATAAGCCCAGTTTTCTCACTACAAATATGATTGTAGCATATGCTCTCTCAATCGTTGAAGAGGCAATCCCGTCTACATATAGGGAAGCTAAAATCAGTTCAGAGTTCAAGATGTGGAAGAATGCCATGATGAAAGAAATAAGTTCTCTATACAAAAATGATACTTGGGAGCTATCAGAGTTGCCCAACGGAAAGAAGGCGATTGATTGTAAGTGAGTATTTGCAGATATAGATCTCTCAAAGGTGATATTGTATGCTGCAAAGTCAGATTGGTAGCTAAAGGCTACACTCAGTGAGAAAGCATTAACTACAATGAGATATTCTCACCCGTTGTGAAGCACTGGTCTATTTGAATTTTGTTAGCACTGGTAGCACAGTAAAAGATGGAACTTGATCAACTCGATATGAAGACCGCCTTTCTCCATGGCAATCTTGAGGAGGAGATCTACATGTCTCAGCCGACGGGGTTTAAAACTGCAGGAAAAGAGAATATGATGTGCAAAATGAAGAAATCACTATATGGATTAAAGCAATCCCCAAACAGTGGTACAAGCATTTCGACAGTTTCATAAGAGGCAAGAGGTATACACGAAGTCATTATGACTCATTTGTGTATAACAATAAGAGTATATCTATCTACTATTGTATATGAATGATATGCTCATTGCTTTTAAGAGCAGATTCACTATTGATAAATTGAAGGACTTGTTTTTTGAATTTAAGATGAAGGATCTTGGTAAAGCAAAGAAGGTGATAGGCATGGAGATTGAGAGAGACCACAAGGGTGGCAAGGTTAGCTTGATGTAAAAGGTGTATCTGAAGAAGGTGCTTCAGAAGTTCAACATCATTGATGACACAAAATCTGTAAGTATACCATTGATTACTCATTTCAAGTTAAAAGCTACCATATCTCCTATGATTGTTGAAGAGCGTGAGTACATGACTCACGTGCCCTATGCTAGCGTAGTCAGTAGTCTAATATATGCAATGGTGTGCACAAAGCCTGATTTGTCAAAAGCTATCTCAATAGTTAGCAGATATATGCACGATCCCGAAAGGGGCCATTGGAAGACAGTGAAGTGAATTCTACGGTACATCAAAGGTACCATAGACGTTGGTTTAGATTCAAAAAGAATGTTACGGGTAAGAAGGAGTGTATCAGTTACGTTGATTTTTACTATGCTGGAGATCTTGACAAATGCTAGTCAACAACAGGATATGTGTTTACACTATCCCAAACACCGGTAAGTGATTGTACACGTATATTATATTATCTATTAATAAACTCTGCAATTAATTTGTCTTAATGTCTAAATTGTGCAAGTGATTATTAATAGAGGAAGAGAAGATAATACCAAATAAATACTAGCTAAATCGAATTTATATAAATACTAGCTAAATCGAATTTATATGGATCTATTTGGTTAGCTCGAAGAATTAACGAGGATAAATAAGGATAGAGGCAAATTCAGAAGTCCAAAGACAACCCTATCAATATACAAAGGGATATCCAGAGGATTGGGACATATATTTAGAAGATATAGAGAGATAAGATACAATCCAACTAAAAATCAAGGGATAAATAGGTATTTATCTTCAGCCTTATTAGAAAATCTTTTCTATTGGGCAAGCGATTTTATTCATTTCTCTAGTCTTATCTCTAACCTTATCAGAAGATCTTTTCAGTTAGACAAGCGATTTTGTTCATATTTTCAAACTTATCTCCAACCTTATTAGAAGATTTTTTTTCTGTTGGGCCAGTGATTTATCATATCCTCAAGCACGCTCCCCTTCTTATTTCTCTTATAAATACCACCATATGCAGAAGGCAAAGAGCACCACTCTAGCAGAAAGTTAAGATTAGGCTTATGCTTTAGATTTAACTTAGAGTTTGTCTTTTTAATGTAATTTTTTATTTCTTTATGTAACTTAGATGAGAGAAGAGTTTCATAAGAGAAAGAGAACAAAGGCAATATTGAGAAGTAACACCAGTGTAAGTTTTCTTCTTTTTTAAGTTGCATTTTATGTTATTCGTTTCGTGTTTTTGTTTTGCTTTCCTCTGAGGTGCTTGTAAATCTAAATGAATCTGATAGCCTCGAACATATCTTGCCCTTGTAAGTGTCATTGATGACTTCCCCACCTTGTCTTGTTTACGGGTTTTGCCCTTAAATAGTTTTAGGTGCACATGTACAAGTAGATAGATAAGAATTCATTCAAAGCAATTATAAATCAACCAAAGTGCTTCCTAATCTAAATGCAATGCGAACGTACCTTGTTTTCAATACTCTTCAACAGTAATGTAAGTAAAACAGAAATAGACACGTGCCCTAAGATGCAAGAGTCTAAACCATTTTTTAAGTTAAACAACAATCAATTAATGTTGTGTTATTAGCAGTGTGCAAAATAGTCAAACAGGTAAACTAACAATTGCAGACGATAACTTTTGCAATTTGAAGGCAGCCTACAGAAAAATTATCAGTAGTTCTCTCTAATGAGCCGAGTTTGCGCGGCAATAGCCGCGTTTGCGCGGCTTATTTGATGAGTTAGGGGCTCTGCTTGAAGTCAGAGTCCCAGAGCCAATTTTATGTGCCTTTATGCAATAAGTTTCTTGTTCTTCACTCCTGCATACAGAAATAGAGAAGTTAATTAGTTAAAAGAACAAATTGTACTCCCAGCAACAACGCTAAAAGTTTGATTGACAAAAAGGCAGAGTGAAGAAGTGTTATTTGATGTGTGATGAACTCTGAATTCCTGCAGTTTAATCGTAGTAGCAATGACTGTACTGGTCGATCCTCAGGGAGAGATGCGATGGAAGCATTTTGATACAGTATTGTTCTTAAAAGAAAGATGTTGTTTGAGAAAATGATTAGTTTTGTTTTAATTATGAGAAAAGATCATAGTCCACTAATTATCTATCACTGCTAACTTACTAGTCCATGAAGTTCAAATTTCATGTTGAATCATAAAAGTGTTCTTAGAAAAATCTACTTCAAGTAAGAGATATAAAATGAAAAATTAACCCTAGTTGAAACACACTAGCAAAAATTCAACATTAAATTATCACAACTTTCTAAGCATAATCTAAGAAAAATTATTTAGATTTAACATTAAGCTTCAAAGCTATCTAAGTATAAAATAAGAAAAACTATTAACTAGTATTAACGAAAATAAAGTTAACTTTTTATCATCATAAGCCTTCAAGAAGATTACCTAGTTTTAGGATTTTAAGCATGTATGAGATTCAATCAGTGTAAGCAATCATAAAAGTAGAAATGGTGGTGGAGAGATGAGCAAACCATGAAGTCGTATTTATTTAAGCATGATGAAGTTTAAACTAAGCATGATGTTTAAATAAGAAAATTGCATGAATAAAAAGAAAGCAAATAAAGATGACAATAAAATTAAAAAAAGAATAAAAGAAACTTGTTTATTGAAGTTGTCACCATCAAATTATAATCGCTCATTCGTCTCTTTACAATTCTCTCAAACTAAAATCATTATAAAAATTCGAAAGAAAAAGAATACTAAAGAAAATCCTAAGTTTTGATCTCTGAGATAGCTCATTTCTCAGGCTCTACCTCTCTGTTTATAAGAAAAGAGATGGTAGAATCTCTGTCGAACACATACACCCAACCGTCAGAGGAGTCTCCAACAGAAAGTCGTGAAAACACGGATTTTGTCGCGTTTTCGTGGCAAATCCAGGGTGGGATGCGTACGAGCTTTGGTACGTGACTTTATCTCATCCGTCCATCAGAAGATTTATCCTCAGAATCTTCATTTAAACTCTAGATTTTAAAATATTATTCTTTCTAAATAACTTAGGAAGCAAGTTATCCCTAATTCGAGCTTAAATTTAAATTCTCCCCCTTTATCTGTAACGTGGAGCTTAAGCAACCTGATATAAGTTAATTTTCTCTTTTATTTCTGAATTAGGCTAGAAATTATCTCTGAATTCTTGTCTTCCTTCCTCTTGATTTCAAATTGGTTTAAATTGAAATCGGAATGTACATAGGATAATTAAAAACTTTCTTCATCTTATCTTCCTATTTTAAATAACCACGCACCATAAACAAAAAGAGAGTTAAATAGAAAAATTAAATAAAAATAATCAAAGGTTAAATGTGCAGATGTGATGATAATAATGCAAATATGAAATGTAATCACTCTCCCACACCTATCTATTGATCATTCTCGAGCAAAACTAAAAAAGAAAAACTAATCTAACTATCTACTTTCATAAGACTCACCATTGCACTTAGCACATGCAATAAGCCGTTAAACCTCTATCTTACCCCTCATAAGGGCTTTCAGTGAAATTGCACCCACAAAATCTGGTAAAAGAAAGAATAGATAAGAAAGACTAAGATAAAAAGGAAAACTAAAAATAAGGATAAAAGAAAGAGAAGTTACTAAATTTTTTTTATTATTTCACAAAAGGTAGTCACTAGTAATTAAATCCATAAGTTTCCAATAAGTTTAAGCACAATCAAGTTCAATCATAAAATTAAGAAATCTAATCATTTTTCTTAGAGATTTAAATTTAATATTTCCACATTTTTCCTTCCTAAGTCTTTTCATATGCATCTTTGTGTAAGTGAAAATAGTTTTAGCTTGGGAATATTTGATTTAAATTTCACCTTTTTTAAATGTATATATACATATTTTTTGTGTGAAAAGTTCAAAGTATTACTACTTCGTTGCCCTTTAAGTACCTCGTTTTTTTTTTTTTTTGTATGTATAACTGATCTAAACTTTTTTTGTATAAATATCAAGGCTTCTTGAAGCCCTAATACCTAACTAATTGATTATTAGATGTGCTAATACATATATATATTTTCTCAAACTTACCTAATTATCTTTCGCGTAAATACCAAGGCTTGCTTAGGCCAAAGCACTAAGCTAATCAATAATTAGATTTATTTATTTTCACACACACACATATATTTTTCTTTATACACACACACACACACACACACACACACTCAAAACTGGCTAAGCTATCATCATTATTCCAAGCATAAAACTTATGTGCACATGTATATAAGATGCATAATCATGTCAACAAATTCTAGATGGTGTTTATTTTTCAATTTTTTATCTCTAAGTCAAAAATTATAGATTCTTTCAAATTGATCGTACCATTAATATTTCAAACTTTGTTGGATTCTTAATTCTTTAAAGCTAGTTATACTATTTGAAAAAAAATAGTTTTATCTTAAAATTTTAAAAGTATGTTAAATGTTAGTAAATATATTTTTTAATTAAACATTAGTGCACCTTCCCCACACCTATCACATGCATTATCCCCAATGTATAAATGTATGTATATGCATGCATGAAATGAAATGCAAAAGAGGTTGTGTTACCGATACATTGGGTCAAAAAGACCCATGGTTGTTTCGGCTTCCGACATTGATTCCAAGAATGGTTTTAAACATTAACTATTAATCTTGAATTCATTATCATTCTTAGTGTCGCATATCTCTACTGCTCCATGTAGAAACATAGTCCTAATAATGAATTGCCCTGTCCATCGTGATTTCAACTTGCCTGAAAAAAGATGAAGTCTAGAATTATAAAGTAGACTGTTTATCCGAGGACAAAAGTCTTTCCCATGATATAATTATCATGAAAAACCTTAACCCTACTGTTCGTAATCTTTGCATGTCCATATGCCTCATTTCTCAACTCCTCAAGTTTGAAAATTTACAATTTTTAAAGCCCACCAATTTTGTTTAGGCCAAAATTCAATTGCTTGATGGCCCATAAGGCCCGATGTTCAAGCTCAATGGGTAGGTGGCAAGTCTTACCAAAAGCTAACCTATAGGGAGACATACCTAAAATCATTTTGAAAGTGGTCCGATAAGCCAATAATGTATCTACGAGCTTGGTGGACCAGTATTTTCGATTTTGACTTATGATTTTCTCCAAAATAAGTTTTATTTGTCGATTAGAGACCTCTACATGCTCGTTTGTTTGAGGATGGTAGGGCGTGGACAATTTGTGTGTGATGGCACATTTTCGTATAAGAACTTCAAAATTTTATTGTAAAGCTCGAGGGGTTCCAAAGCGAGAAAAAATGTTCTCTTTCAAGAACTTGACAACAACTTTGTTGTCATTTGTCTTGCATGGAATGATCTCTACCCACTTAGATACATAGTCTACAGTCACCAAGATATATTGGTGTCCAAATGAATTAGAAAAAGAACCCATAAAGTCGATGCCCCAAACGTCAAATAGTTCTACTCTTAGAATTGGGTTGAGGGGCATTATATTATATTTCAAAATTCTACCTATCATTTGACACCTTGGGCACGTCTTGCAGAAGTCAAGGACATCTTTAAATAAAGTGGGCTAATAACTCTGTAGCACTTTTTCGACAGTTTTACGGGGACCAAAGTGTCCACCGCATGCAAGCTCGTGACAAAAGGATAGAATGCTCTTAACTTCCTCATCAGGAATACATCTCCTAATGATTTGATCGTAATAATATTTGAAGAGATATGGTTCTTCCAAAAGAAATATTGGACTTAGGACAAGAACCAATATACATCTTGTTTTGACCAGTGAGATGGGATTTGGTTTGTGACTAAGTAATTGACTATATCGGCAAACTATGGTTCCTTAAAGGTTGTTAAGAGTTGTTCATCGGAGAAATCATCATTAATTGGCAAATCATTGAAGGTGCATTTGGGACACATGAAAGATGATCGCCGATGATGTTTTCAACATCCTTTTATCTCAAATTTCGAGATCAAACTCTTGAAGAAGGAGAATCCAACGAACGAGTCAGGTCTTCGCATCCTTCTTAATTATTAGGTATCGAAGTACAGAATGGTCAGTGAATATGGTGGTTTTGGTCCCAAGCAGGTATGGACGAAATTTTTCAATGCAAACACTACAGCCAAGAACTCCTTCTCGGTTGTAGCATAATTTAATTAGGCATCATTAAGAGTCCCACTTGAATAGTAGATCACATGCTGCTTATTATCGATGCGCTATCCTAAGACAGTGCCTATAGAAAAATCAGAAGCATTCACATGATCTCAAATGGTTTGGACTAATTCGGGGACAGAAATTAATGGTGCAGAGATAAGTTCTATTTTAAGCTTCTCCCACGCTGTAAGACATCCATCATCAAAGATGAAGGCCACATCCTTAGATAAAAGGTTAGTTAAGGGTCTAACAATCTTTCTAAACTTCTTAATAAACCTATGATATAATACGGCGTGTCTTAACCATATCAAATATCTTTCACACATTTGGGTATGGAAAGCTTGGTTATGATCACTATCTTCACTTTGTCTACTTCAATTTCTTTTCTAGATATTTCATGACCTAGGACAACTCTATGTTTTGAAAATATTTTCTTGATATTTCAAGAAACTTGACAACCACCGGAACCACCACCTTGAAGTAATATTTTTCTTCTATTTTTCTTTTTCATGCATATATGCATTCATTTATACATTGAGGACAATGCATGAGATAGGTATGAGGAGGGTTCTAACATAACATAGATTTTTTTTATATATAAAAAATATTTTCTTTATTTTTAAAAACTTTTGAAAGAGAGAAAAAATATTGACCTATTTTTTTAAGAAATTACGTTAATTTTAAGGAATAGGAGAATTATAATTATGATCTCTTATACTTGTCAAAATAAGATTATTTGTTTGATTTCTAGGGTTAGGAAAAAAAAATTAAAAAAGTAATTTAGTCTTGATTTTTACCTTGATGAAATATACATATTTTATACACTTATGCACTTAAAGTTCAAAAATAATGATTCATATGCCTTATAAAAATAGAAAAATAAGAAAAATAAATATATATATTAAAAAATCTTCTGATTAAGCTGGGTATTTGTGCCTCTTAAAGCATAAGTATTTAGGCCTAAAAGTGATCCATATAATTAATAAAATCCTTAGTTTTGTACCTTATTTGCTCGAGTCCTTAGTGTTTTCTCACCCGGTGCCCTAAGACCATCCAATTTGAGAGTCACAGACCTAAGACTCGTTACATGGGCGAATTGGAAAGCCTAATAGCACTAAGGGATATTACCGCCATAATATGTGTAAAATAAGTCATAAGAGTTAAAGTTGAAGAATCCTTAGACAAAAATTCACGGTCACAAAGGTGCAATGACTAATTATAGACTAGATGGGAAATACAATTTTAATTCTTATCTTAATTGATAATAAGTTTTTGAGTAGATACTAAGTTTAGAAATGAATAATTTGGTATTCCTATAACTTATAGATTACTTGATTTTTGCAAAAATTCTTCAAATATTATCTCATATGACTTAGGGTAAAATAATAGATTATGAGAAATACAGTTTTAATTCTTACCTGATTGATAACAAGATTTGAATAAAGACTAAGTTTATGAATGAATAATTTGGTATTCCTATAACTTATAAATTACTTGAATTTTTGAAAAAAATTCTTCAAATATTATCTCTCTTTCAAAATGTGTTTTCAAAAATACTAATACTTTATTTTTCTTTTTTTTTTATGGATTTTATGAGTGTAATTCACTGAAAACCTTCAGAAGACTGCAACTCCTCCTCAAGGGGTAACCTAGAGGTTTAAAGGCTTGTTGCACATGCTCAGTGCAGTCGCGTGACCTGCGAAAGTGGTCTAATAAAGTTTTAGGTCTAGTTTTCTTATTTGCTTGAAGACGAGCAAAAGATAGGTGTAGGGTGTGATTGTGCACATATATTATATTATCTATTGTTAATTCCTACATTTATTCGTAATAAACTCTGCAATTAATTTGTCTTAATGTCTCAATTGTGCAGGGGTGATTATTAATGGAAGAAGATAAGATAATACAAATAAATACGAGTTAAATCGGATTTACATAGATTTATTTGATTAGCTTAGAGAATTAACGAGGATAGAGGCAAATTCAGAAGTCCAAAGGTAACTCTATCAATATACAAAAGAATATCTAAAAGATTGAGATGTATATTCAGAAGATTTAGATAGATAAGATACAATTCAACTGAAGATCAAGGTATAAATAAATATTTATTTACAGTCCTATCTCCAACCTTATTAGAAAATCTTTTCTGTTGGGCAAGCGATTTTGTTCATATCTCCAATCTTATCTCCAACCTTATCAGATGATCTTTTCTGTTGGGAAACTGATTTTGTCCATATCTCCAAACTTATCTTCAATCTTAATAGAAAATCTTTTCTGTTGGGTCAGTGATTTGGTCTCATCCTCAAATGCGCTCTTCCCTTCTTATTCTCCTATAAATATCATTCTCATTTCTCCTATAAATACCACCATATACAGAAGGCAAAGAGCACCATTCCAGCAGAGAGTTAGAATAAAGCTTATACTTTAGATTTAACTTAGACTTTTGTTTTTCTTTTAATGTAATTTTTCATTTCTATATGTAACTTAGACGAGAGAAGAGTTTCATAAGAGAAAGAGGGTGAAAGCTGTATTGAGAAGTGACAACAGTGTAAGCTTTCTTTCTTTCTTTCTTTTATTATTACTTAATTGAATCAAAGTTGCATTTTATGTTATTCTTTTCGTGTTTCTGTTTTGCCTTCCTCTAAGGCGCTTGTAAATCTAAATGAATCTGATAGCCTCGAATATGCCTTGTCCCTGCAAGTGTCATTGATGGCTTATGGTAATGGATAACCATTTTTGTTTTATTTTCTGCTTGCACTTTAATTCATAGTTTAAATTGAAAATGGGGAAGATCTTTTATGTCATGTTTTGATCGCCTTCAAACCATGGTAAGTCGTTGTAATGGATCAAAGGTAAAGTAAGCGCTGAAAAGGTAAGTATTTTTTAATTTTTATTTCTTAGCTTAGAAACACATTGTAAAAATCAACTATTTCTTCTTTCTTTTGATTCTTTCTTTCTAATTTAGCTTTCTCTTTCTTTGAAAAACTTCAACAATATCATCATCTTCTTAACTCTTTTATTTTTTTAAAAATTGAGAAGAACTTTTAACTTGTCTTTGTAAACTAAAAAAGAATTACTTACGCTTCCATTGCAGTCCCTCCTTGTGGATCACGACCCGCATAACCACTTTATAGCGGTAGAATTGAGAATCTAGCTCTTTTTTAAACTATATTTTTCTACGTGCAGGTTTATCTCAATTAGTAAGCTGACGCTCTACTCTACAGTCTACTGTCGCGGTATCTACTACGAAGGCTGAGTATATGGTAATGACAGAGGTTATAAAGGAGGCATTTTAGTTTTAAAGGTTGCTCGATGACTTGGATATTGATCAGGATGTATTGAAGATCAACTGTGATAACATGAGTGCTATCTATTTGGCAAAAAATCAGGTATATTATGCAAGGATGAAGCACATCGACATCAGGTGCCACTTTGTTCGGGAGATTCTTGAGGAGGGTGACATCGAATTACAGAAGATTCACACGAAAGAGAATCCTGCCGATATGCTCACCAGATTGTTGACCAAGGTTACAATCACCAGTTTTAGAGTTTTGATGATCACAAAATATATATAGCTATTTGTACTAATCAAGTTTAAGTGTTTAAGATTATTTCAGGGTTCTAAGGATTTAAAGAGTTCCCCCCTAAAGGAAGGTGGTGTTGACTCAAGATGACTCAAATACGGGATCAAGAATTCAAGAAACTCAACGATCAAATGAAAAAGCTCGATTGAAGATTTTGTAGTCACCTAGACCCTTATAAGATTTTAGTATGTTAAAGAGTAAGGATATGATAGAAGTGCTCAAGAAGTTATACACACAAAAAATACACTTTTCAAAAATACAAGTTTGGGTAGTATTATTTTTGTACATGTTTGGTATTAATACATGTTTCATAATTTTTCAAATTTTTATATCAAGTTTAGAATATGTATTTTATCTCCTATACTATGCTACATAACCCTCAAATCAATTCAAAATATTTTAAAAATATTTTAAAGTTCAAAAAGATGTATTTCAAGCCATAACGGTAGACCAGCCGGTCGACCGTAGCTGTTTCAGGCCAAAAGGTAGACCGGCCGGTCGACCGGGCCTTTGGCTGAGGGCGTGCACGTCTGTACACGTTTGCCGGTCGACCGGGTGCGGTCGACCGATCGGTCGACCGTCAACCCCTGCGATCGACCGATCGGTCGACCAACAGCATGGGCCTCACTCTCTGTTTGTGCCGGTCGACGGCTCGATCGACCGACAATTCAAAATTTTCTTTTTAAATTGACCTGCGGTCGATTGGAGCCAACGACTATATTTGAAATGACGTATCGGTCGACCGGCAGTCGTCCAGGTTGGCATAACGGATACATTTGAATTTGTTTTGATTTTAATAAGTTCCAACGGTCATTTTATGTTTCCAAGAGGTCAAACTCACCTCAAATCACCTGATTTCACTCTTGAATGTTGTTCATCCCTTGCCTATAAATAGGGGGCATGGGTTTTGGTCTCAAACAAGAAAAATATCTAAGTTTCAAGTGTTTTCAAGAGAAGAAATGTTTCATTGCTTTCCATTTATAAGTTCTCTTTTTCAAAAGCTCTTCAGTTGATTTTTAAGTCTTCAAAATCTCTTCAACTGATTTTTCTTCTCTCACTTAGCTTCTTGAGCCTGAAATCATACTCCACTCTATAAGAAGTTATAAGAGAGTGTTGTGGTCTTCCTAAATTACCAAGTGACCTGTATTCCATTGAGTTGTGATTCCTCTTATGTGGAGGATAGTATTGTTGGAGTTTGGTACTCCGGTCTTGAGTAGAGCAAGTTGTAATCCCTTGGGTGTAAACTTCCTGTGTGGAAGTTCTCTTTGTGGATTTAGTGAAAATCCTTCATAGTGGTGAAGGCTGGAACGGTAGAGCAGTGACTCGAATCTCGAAACAAATTCTCTTGTGTCTGCGATTGATTTTTCTTACTCTTTGTTACTTTACATTCTTATATTTGTGATATTATTTGTCTTATTTTCAATATTGCATTCATTTCATCTTCTTTCATTTTCGGTCTATACTCATATCAATAAGTAAGCAATTAAGCACCTCAACTCATCATCTAGAGAATTAAAAAGGAGAAGTTTAGAGCCCTTCACGGGAAATTCGGCTTCAAGTTCTTGCTTTGAATAACCGCTTACATCATTCATCTAACTAGTTTTAAAAGTGCATTTGATTAGCATTAACACCTATTCACTCCCCTCTAGGTGTTTTTCAGATTGTTCAGGGAGTGAAGTTTGCATATTGGAAACTCCAAATCTTTCTAGTTGCTTAAGCTCGGTGGAGCTCGTTTGGATGAACTACAGATAACTTGATCCCCTGAGTAAGGGTACGTATGGAATCACACTGTTGCAGCCCGTTGGAGTCGACATAATACTATATTGAGTTCGGCTTAGATTGAAAAATATTCACCGAGGTGGAGAATTGTGGGGAGAGAGAGAAGAATAACAAAAAAAAAATTAGAGGATGAAGTTTTTAAAGGATAAGGCATAAGACTGTCGACAGTCCCGACAGTCAGACTCGGATACGCTTAGCTGCTAAAGCAAGCTGTAACATCAGCCATTTGTACTGTCGACAGCATTTTACCGAAAGTGAGATTTGTCAGAGAACTATTGATAGTCCCCTCGGGCTTCGAAAGTAAGAGTATTCTCAGCGAATCTGAGCAGGTGTCAAAATTCGTTCTGATCCGAATGTAGAGTTGTTGGTTTCCTTTTTCTTGAGAGATTTCATGTCTATATAAAGAGGGGTAATTGCCCCTGAGATTGTATATTATAATTGATTGTATAATAAGAACTCTCTCCTCTTCTGCTTCAAGGACGTAGGCAAATTGTCGAATCTCGTTAAAATCTTGTGTTCTCGCTTTCTTCTTTATTTGTTTTGTTCTTGTGTTTGGCGACTATTCTCCACCGCGTCTCTATTCTGTCTCTGGTGGTTCCAACAATGAGAGAGAGAGGAGAGGGATGAATTGGACACTGTGCTCTATTTAAGAAGCAAGTCGAGTTTGATTTCCCTTTTCTGAGTAGTTAAACTCGCATAGAAAATAGCAAAGCATGACAATTAGCAAACACACTTTTAGCAAAATATGACAAGCAATTTTAGGAGAATTTGATTTTCAATATAGCTGTTTGAGAGCAAGGATTTGTTAGATTATACAAAATATTTGACCGTAATATTTGAAGGTATGTACTTGAAGCAACGATAGGTTTTTGCATGTGTGCAGTATCCACATTGTCATTATTCTTGTGCACCGCACATGTACACATCATAGAAATTGTATCAAAATTTCAAAGTTATCACCTCTGTTGTGCTAACATAAGATACTATTCTCATAAAATCATATAAAAGATCATGACTGAAAGCTCTAAATATAATATTCCACAACTTTTATCTGTATTAGCCCTGGATCATGTATATGATGAGGTTGTTGGATTCTGTAGTGTACTGCTGAGATAAGATGACCTTTTGTATATCGTATCCTCTTTGAATCTTATACCTCTCTCACTTTACTCGCCTCAAGCCAAGTTTTCAAAAGTTGATGGAGATTTTTCGTTGACACTTGCCCATTATTATTCACTCACCTACTCTCGCTCTTGCAGCAACTCGAGGGACAAAAAGCTGGGCAAAAATAAATAAATAAATAACGCCTTGTGTTTTGTTGGGAGGTAATGAAAAGAATTTTTCAACTTTTTCTTCTGTGACTTGAGGTAAACTTAAATCAAACATAGTGAAGGTATATTTAGTGTTCTCTCCCAAAAAAAAAAGTATCTTTTAGTACTAATATTTTTTTTTGGTTAGTAACAGTGTTTTTGAGACAAGAATCTATTTGGCCACTTCTCTTATTCCATTTACATGGCTTACCCATAGTTGCTTGTTCCTGTTTGGAACAATATTTTCTAATATTATTTTAATTGTCGAGCATTTTATCAAGATTTTTGGTTAGAAATTTTAGTTTAGATTCTTGTTACATGTCTTAAAATTTGAAAAACTATCTATTTTAATATCTCGAGTAAGTAATGAAATAATTTATTTTAGTTTATCTTATAGCTAAAAAAATATTTAACCTTACTGATTCTATTACTAGCTTTTTTCAATAAGATTTATTATTGAAAACTATATCAAGTTTAAAATATCATATATTAAGTAACTATTATATTTATTAAAAGTATATTTATAACTGTAAAATTTGTACACTTCCTATTTAGGTATTTTCATGATTTTACCAATAATAAAATTATTCTTATCTAAGTTGTGAATAATATTAAACTTTCAAATTTACTATTCATTAAATTATATATATATATATACATAAAAATGCAAAAAATTGAAATATAAGTGCATTATTCTGTAGTAAAATATCTTGAAATGATACGTCTTATGTAGTCATGCACTTCAAAATTTTCTTTAAAAGAGTTTACATCTTTAAAAAGAATATTATAATTTTCACTATTAATTAAATTGTAAAAAATGTCAAAATTACTTAAAATTTATTTGAAGATTTTAAATGTGACATTTTTCAAAATTAAAGATATAGAATGAGTATATGTATTATTTGTGATAAATAAAAAAATTACAGGTACAAAGAGAAAATTAAAATATCTTAATCACTAAATTAAAACAGTGATGATTTGCCTAAAATAAAAATTTGGATACTATTAAGAATATAAATTACAATGCAAATTAGAATGTTTGTTATCTAGTAAGAAACCAATTTATAGTATCTTATAAGATACTAAAATTCAATTTGAGACATCATCAATGTGTTAATAAGACGAGTAGAATGAATAAATATTTTCCTCCAATACAT